>PVLC010013943.1:0-30490 GCA_004027655.1 Graphiurus murinus | reverse complement strand
CCTTCAGTCTTCATTGCATTTATTAGGCCTTTACTATTTACCATGTAATTTACTAGGTACTTCGTAACCATACTTTCCACAATTTTGCACAATGTTATTAGCCCATTTTACCTCCCACACACATGTATACACATATACACATGAACACACTATACACATGAACACACACACACACACACACATCAAATTTTAAACTAAGAGAGATGAGAGACAAACAAAAATGATTCTT
Organism: Graphiurus murinus; assembly: GCA_004027655.1. Lineage (NCBI taxonomy): Eukaryota > Metazoa > Chordata > Mammalia > Rodentia > Gliridae > Graphiurus > Graphiurus murinus. The sequence goes on along the minus strand of PVLC010013943.1, from coordinate 30,261 downwards.
CCACATGATACTAATTACCCTTTATGGTAAATCTACTATATTTTAGTTTGATTCCGTAAATAAACAGCATGTTCATAATGCATAATTTTGTGTCCAAGAGACAACTCAATGAGGTGTAGTGTTTATTATTGACAAAGAAATGCTCCTTAGTTTGCTTACAATATCTGATGTGATGACCTTTGTCAGGTTATGATGGCTACCTTTTAAAGTGACCTTTCTGAAAAGAGTTTTATGCCTCCTGAGAGCCAAGAGTATGATTTATGGATAGCCTACTGCTTCTGAAAGACCCATTCATTTTAGAGAGTAATGATTCCCAATCCCTCACCAGCTGGGAATGCCAGGTCAGAAAAAGGAATGGACATCACAAAGGGATGACACACAACCCAAACTTAAAGTCTTTCCTTTTCCCCCCTTCAATTTCCCAATCCCCAAACTCTTCCTCCAAGCCGCATTCCACAGAGGATCTGCAGTGGGGAGCTGCAGTGCTTTTCCTGGTAGCCTCTTTGCTCTGATCATCCCGCTCTGCTGAGCACCGTCCTCTGCTCAGTTGTTACAGCCTAGTCTCTGGCAGCTTCACAAGTGGCAGCACACATGGCTGCACAGGGAGGGAGCTGCTCTCCCAGCATCACTTGCAGCTATGGCATAGTCAAATCTCAGCACTTAACTGAGGGGCTCAGAGTTCAGTCCATATAGGACAGCAAGAGCTATCTGCTGATGTAATCATCACTTTGGACTTTTACAAAATATTGTCTTTCATCAAAATGTTTTACAACTTTGATGAAAATTTGAACTGTTAGAATAGGGAAAGCGTCTAAGTTTCTTACAGTAATATCAGTTATGACTTCGGAAAACAAAACTTCAGACTTGTCTCTCATTGATGAGGATTGAGATCTGCTCCAGATCCATCCGGACTTTCTGAAAATTTCAGTGAAATTGCCTTAAAAGGAATAGGGATTTATTTAATTAAATCAGATACCTTTATTCCATTTATATTTATTTTTCTATTTGGCAGGTATATTTTTAAGGAGTTCTTTTAAATTAGAAATTTATTTTTGTAAAACTGGATGCTTAAAATGTGAAAAATTAGACACACTAAAAATACTAGTAGTCAATATTGAAAATGGAAGACTGTATCAACATATGAGTTCCAATATATTCTCCTTTATTTAATTCTTGTCTGTATACATATTATAGAAGAAAACAAATTGGAGTGTAAGGTTCAAAATTTTTTCTCACTAGATTAATAAAAATGGAAGAGAAGCTGCAGGAACATTTAGAAACAATGTTGAAAAAGACCTGTAAAAACTAAGAAATTTTTTCTTTTTGATTTCAACTTCTCTGACAACTATTTTATTTCTCTAACTTTTCTTTTTCTCCCATTCTGTATGTCATTAATGTTTTTCCCTCAGAATTATATCAGCCATCTTTTCTTCCAGCTCTACCTGATTGCCTCTTTCCAATGGTTCAATTATTCCTAAATCTCCACATCTTTATGTCTAGCCATTTTTTATGTTAGCCATGTTTTAGTATAGGAACATTTCAACAATTCTCTCTGGTGGTCAACCCCCTCTAAATAAATAACCCATTGAATGAGACTTTTTTACTTTAATCTACATACTGTATCCCAAAGTATTGAAGTCTAGGTTGTATAACATTTTATAGTACAAATAACATTATATTTAAATGTAAGAATGTGACTTTTGTGCTACAGATTACAAAGAAATGATAGCTGGGCATGGTGGCGCATGCTTATAATCCTAATACTTGGAGGCTGAGATAGAGGATCACAAGTTCGAAGACAACTTAGTGAGACTCTCAGCAAACTAGTGAGACCCTGTTTTTAACTGCTTTCAAGCAAAGAATGAGAGAGAGAGAGAGAGAGAGAGAGAGAGAGAGAGAGAGAGAGAGAGAGAGAGGAGAGAGATGGATGGAGGGAGGGAGAGGAATAAATTCACTGTATTCATCTGGGAAGTCTGATCACAAGACACAGGACTAGACTCAGTGGTTTCATGAAAGGCAAGCTCCAGTGCTTCTTTATCCATTGAAATTGGTGGCAGCAGGAGAATCAGCCACTGTAGTGCTACAGTTGTGCTTGATGTGACTCACAGTCTCTGACTCTCCTGACCAGAAAAAAGGAGCATCTACCACCTCTCTCCACACTTTCACCTCCCACTGCATCCCACTCTGCTATTACTGGTTTGAACCATTCTGTTTGGCATAATGAGTTAACTGTGACTCTTTATTGTCTCTGAAGGAAGTGTAAGGACCTAAGCCGGTTTGTGTTTGATCTGCACCTGAAGGGTCTGTGTGATGCATACCAGAAGCCTACTTATTTGGAGGAGAAAAAAAAAGCGACTTTCAGTTCTACCTCTAAAGCCAGAATGTTAGCCCTTAATGAGATAAGTGCCCATCTCACATGCCCCCCTCCATCCTGTAGAAAGCCATCTGATGGTCCTGCAACTTCTGATCACTCTTTCAAGTCTGAGGTTGTCTCAGAACCACAGCCTCTTCTCTCTTTGCTCCTTGCTGCCTATCAGCATCACTTCATCCCATTTATCATCCTTGAAGACAGCCTTGTCCCTGTCCCCTCTCTCTTTTTATAATTGATCAGCCACCAATCTGGTGGCTATCTTGAACCCATTTCCACTGCTATTGTCTTATATCAGGTGTCCATTCTCTCTCACTATCCCAAATAGCCTACACACAACATTTCTCCACATCTTAATGGTTTTCCAAGTACTGTAACTGGACTGGCAATATCTAAAATAGCTGGGAATTTGTTAGAAATGCAGATTCTTGGGCCAAATACTAAACCTACTGGATCAGAAACTCTGGGGGATACGGACCTATGTTTGTGCAAGTCTACAGATAATTCTGTTGTGTGCTGAAGTTTGAGAACCGTTGGCATAGAGTTAACCTTGAAAACCATAGATCACATCTTATAAATTAGCTGGTCACCATCTCAAAAGAGGAAATACAAATGGCTAACAAATATATTAAAAAATGTACAACACCATTAGTGATGCAAAGCAGAACTAGTCTGAGATTTTAAATGCAAATTAGAATGGCAATTATCAAGAAAAGAAAAACAATAATAAATGCTGGTGAGGATGTGTGATATAGAAACGCACGTACACTGTTGGTGGGATTGTAAATTAGTACAACCACTATGGAGATCAGTATGGAGTTCCTCAAAAGACTATAAATGGAATCACCCTATCACCAGCCATATCGCTCCCCACTATTAACTAATTCCAAAAGAATTAGTTAGAATACTATAGTGACACATGTATATCCATGTTTATAGAAGCACCATTCACAATAACCAAATTATGGAACCAAACTAGGTGTCTGACAATGGATGAATGGATAAAGAAACTGAGATAAATACACGCAATACATTTTTTCTCAGCCATAAAAAACAAATTATGTCATTTTGAGGAAAATAGTCAGACCTGGAGAATTTTATGCTAATGTTAACCAGACTTAGAAAGTCAAGGGTCATATGTTTTCTCTCATATGTGGAAGCTAGAGGAAAATTTGAAACAAAAGGGACTTACCTCAAATGATGAGAGAAAACAATAGAATAAAGGAAGGAGGTTGGGAAGGTAAAAATGAGTATCAAAGAAGGGAACAGTATAAATAAGTTTATGTCTACATATGAAGATACTACTACCAATCTCACTCACAATGGGGAGGGAGGAAAGGTAGTAGGGTAGAATATGGAGGGAAATCTACCAAGTGATGTGTTCATGTATGTTTGGTTTACTTTGAATCTTCACTATGATATACAGTTACGATGCACCAATAGAAATATAAAATAAGCTGTTTGGTCAAAATATTCAATGGCATGCACAGATTTCTGATCATAGCAGAAAATAGCACTTAACAGTTAACTTTTCATTACTCCCTACAACCCCTACTATTTAGTCACATGAATTTTCTCATCTTAATTTTATTAAAAAAAAAAACTGAGTTAGGGAAATTAATCTGATTACTGACAAATAAGCAGCAAATGAAGTACAGATATCAAATTATCTTTTTTTTCTTTGTGTGTGTGTGTGTGTGTGTGTGTGTGTGTGTGTGTGTGTTAGTGTTACTAGGGATCGAAACTAAGGATGCTCTCCCACTGAGCTACAACCACAATACTTTCTATATTTTATTTTGAAACAGGGTCCTATTAAGTGGCTGAGGCTGTCCTTAAGTTAGTACTGAAATTACAGGCGTTCACCACTATGCCCAGCTCCAATCATCCAATCATCTTTTCACTAAGCAATAGTACCAAATTCTTTCTTGGTTGGTGTTCTGGTGTGTGTGTTCGCTTCTTAGTATAGCATGGGGTGTCAGTGAATGAATGGAGAAGTTAATGTAAAAATTACTGGAAACATCAAAATTCAGAAGAAACAATATATGATTATTCTACTGAAGTGTTTGAAAATAATATGTTTAAATGAAATACAAGAAAATGTAGACATAATCCCCATAGCTAAATTAAGTACATGGTAGTACATAATCAAAAGTATTTATTAATATCCATATGCAGGAAAATGCTCAGTGGTCTGCCTCTGATCCCTTTCTTGAGCCTTGAACTGTTGCATATATTCATGATGGATGTGGATAAGACAATGGAAATATACGGCAAATATACACAAGTGATAAAAAGCTACAAAGGATATCCAATGTATAGGATGAAATAATTTACATTCTTTTTAGCTTTTTGTCCAAAAAAATTTTAAAAGCAACCCTCAATGATTCTAATATTTAGGAACTTAATGGCAACATATTTGGTATGAAAAATAAAATCGTGGGTACACAGTTAGGATGGCTAAGAGTCAGGCTATAGAATCAGGCAGATCTAGATTAAGCCCCATCTTTTACTTATCTTCTTGCAAAAGTGTTCTTTGGCATTATGCCTAATTTCTCTGAGCTCAGTCTCCTTTTTTGTATAATAGGAACATTGCTCTAACTATTTCATAGAATGAGTTCTAATAATTAATAGGAAAGTCTTCTCAACATGGAGGTTAAAATATGATAAGTAGGAAATGAGTATTATCTACTAACTCTTTTTTGTATTACAAAGACTTCACACCCTGGAGGTGAAAAATGTGTCACTTCAGTGTCATAAAATCCTGTACAGATCTAAGTACCACATTATAGGAGATGTATTAACAAACTGAATATTATTCAGAGAAACTGAAAAAAACAACAACAACAACACAGAGTTATAGGAAACAAATTAAAAGTCAGAGAAAATATTTAGGCAAAAAGTATAATTACTGAAGGATATAAATCAGCCCTTTGAACTTCATAGACTGCCTTGTAGAAAGATATGATATTATAGAATTTGTATAATAAATAGAAGCTTTTCTACTCAGTACAAGAAAGAATGTACTAGCAGTTAGATCTGCCTAGGAGAATTCCAGAAGTCTTGTTTCATGACTATTAATATTCAAATAGAGGTTAGGAGACACTTGATGGAGTTATTAGAGAGATGATATAAATACCAAATCAGTCGTGGAAAGAGAGGGGAAGTTTTAATTGAAGGAATTGACTTTTGTGGCTAATTGAACTGTGATTTGCATGACTCATTACTTGTTATCTTAGTAGTGCCTAAGGAATAAGAACCTTGCTACCTTCATTAACAATTTCTGAGAGAATTGTTAAAATATTATTATAAATACTCTTTCCTTATGTTAAGCTTATTTTTTGTGAACTGCCATTAACAATAAAGAGATCTATTTAATTGGAAGTATCTAAAATACTTTGGTTATAACATAGCTCATCTCTTTTACTTCTCTCTATACTCCTAAGCAAGAATATAATAAGTCAGCTTGCAAAGAGAAGGAGATTTCACATATACTTGTATATCGTATATACCAGAATAATTTTGAGAATGAAAGAGGGTAATAACCAGTCAGGCTACTAGAACAAGTATAAACCAGAATGTTCTGGGAAAAGTGGAATGCATAATCACTCTAAATATAACTGACAAAAGAGCTCAGGTTAAAAAAAATTTTTTAAAAATCTAGTTACTGAGAATGCTTAGTGGAGAAAGAAGGTTGAGTCAGAAAACCACTGATGTGACGGACCTCCCTAAGAATTTGCCATGCTGGACTCTGAGGCATTCTACCTCCGAGCTATACCCCCAGCCCTATTTTTTATTCTTTATTTTGAAACCGAGTTTCACTAAGGTGCAGAGTGCCTCACTAGGTAGCTGAGGCTGGCCACGAACCCGGATCCTCCGGTCTCAGCCTCCCGAATGCTGGGATTACAAGCATGTGCCACCACGCCCGGCTTGAGATTTCTTCTTCTTTAAACACATCAAAATACCATTATTTTGGTATGTTCCTTGTACTCATTGATAAGGAGTCACCATATTAATGCAACAACAAAAAATAATTTTTTAAGTATAAGTAGAATCATACTAAAGGATTAAGTCATAATAAAATTTAAAATTATCCTTCATGTTTTCCCTTTTTTATTTCTATTTTTAACCTACCCCCCTTTGTTTTAAGAAGTAACTTAATTGATATTTCATTTCTTCTCGCTCTTAAAATTTGTTTTCAGGAGGGAGAGACTTCCTGCCTTTATGTTTCTAATATGAGTTGAGAATTATGCACCTTTCTTTAACAAGGCTTTGAAATAACTGAAGCTTTGAGGGAAGCTACATTATCTAAACACATTTGGACTGATGGGAGACTAGATATATAATTTTCTCACATGATAAATCACCAATGCTGAATAATGCAGAAAATTTCAATACATGAATCATTCAGAATGTGCAAAACTAGGCAGAGAGTCAAGGAAGTACAATGGATTAATAGGCTAATCTGTCACTCTTGAAGGCATGAGTTCAAATCTTGATGCTGAGAAGGGGAAACTGAGGTAACAATTGGTTTTTTAGACTTTGAAGGGCAGATCTTAAAATAGAGTATTGAAGGTATGAAATTTAATAATAGAATATAAGAAGCTGCTGGGAAACTTCTGAAATTTGGAGAGAAAAAAAAAGGGATGAGAATAAACATAGCAACTTTGTGACTTCTCTTATCCAGCCAAGATGTAAACTGTCAATCTTAGTCCAATTAAAAACATGATAATAATAATAAAATAAGTTATCATATGCTTATGATTTATGAATCATCTGAGACTAGAATTAAATTGGGGGAACTAAAAGGCAAATAGAAAACAGGCAATTAGCCCAACCATAGTTTTTATTTTATTTTATTTTCTGTAATAAGTCCATAAATAATTAGTATTTCAAATAAGAAATAGCTTAAGACACATTTTCTATGCAATTTGAGGATCATTTAGGGTTTAACAGGATAAATATTTTCCAATGATTTCTCCTTAAAAAAAATCATTAGGTTGAGCCATATGCAACTGCCTATAATCAACCATTTTTATCTTTAAATGTGGCTATTTTATATGGTTAAACCTAATAGTTTTGCTTATGCAAAATTAAGAGGGCTAGGGATAAAACCCAGTGGTACTGCTTGAGCTTTCTTTGTGCAAAGCACTGGATTCAATCCCCTGGCACCAAAAATAAATAAACTAAATTTAAAAATTAAGAGGAAACCTATTTTGAGCATGGTGCTATTCATATTAAATACATTCCCTCATTTTGTCTTCACTGCTATACTCTACAGAGATTTGCTTTGGACAATTCAAGTTATTTTTCCCAAGTCGTATCACTAAAGAGGAGCAAAGACCTTTTTGACTCCCTAAGAAAGGTCTCTATGTGTCTTATGAATGTTGTTCATTGAACGAAGATGATAGCCAAGGAGCAAAGTGAGGCTGGAATTTAGATGATGTTCTATGCAACAAGGTGGGAGCTCTGGGGTGGCAGATTTCTTTTCCAAACAAGGTGGACCTAACATGTATCCCACCCCACATGCACTTGTTATAGTGTGACACCAACACGTTTCCACTGAAAGTGAAGTCCATTTTCCTGTCTCTTCATGCTGCCAAGGACTTTACAACTGTCTTCAACAAGAAATTCAAGCAGACCGACAAGGTGTTACTTGAGGTTAAGTCATCCACTGAGTATGGCTTTAACCTTGTGCCTTCTCTCTCTTTTTTTTTTTGTGGTACTGGAGATTGAACTCAGGGGCATTTTACCTCCGAGCTATACCCCCAGCCCTATTTTTTATTCTTTATTTTGAAACCGGGTCTCACTAAGTTGCGGAGTGCCTCACTAGGTAGCTGAGGCTGGCCGTGAACCCGGATCCTTCGGTCTCAGCCTCCCAAATGCTGGGATTACAAGTGTGGGCCACCACACCCGGCTGTGCCTTCTCTCTTGAAATAAGTGTATCCAGGGTCCTGATCCCAGGTGTTTTTTATTATTAAATTTAGTTTTGTTTACCAAGGAAGAGTGTAATTTACTTAGTATACTACATCTTTTTATTTTTGGTGTAGAGGAGGGATAGTGTGGAGGAATGGAGAGGTTGATGGTGAGAATCCAGCTGACTATGGTAAAACATGATCTTTTTGAAAGATATTTACAAGTAGGGGGAAAAACAGAAACTGGATGGAAGACTAAGCATTTCTCAAATAAATAAAGTCAAAATAGGGCTCAAACTTAGTGACTAAAGTTCTTTCTGTCACTAGAAATAGCCTGTGTTTGTATAAAATATTGATGTAACAGGCATACCACTTCCTTAAGTGATAACATTGATAAAAGACATGATGAACTCGAAAATGTGTCTTTGACAAACAGCATTTCCCAAAGGGCCCCCCATAAATTAAACATGTAGGAAAGCATAGCACCAAGTAAAATGTGTACGGATCTCATCATTCATTCACCTCCTTGACTTATTTTAAGCTCTGTGTACAGTGACCAATGAATATTTTCACGGCTGTAATATATCTATGAGAGTGTTTAAGATCCAAATTTATTTTCTGTTCCAGAAAAAAATAGACTCTCGACTCCTATTACTTTATCAAGTTAGGCTATATATTTTTAGAATGTATTATATCATTGTGATAGAACAATAGCTACTTTTTATTTAAAGAAAAATCTATTTCTGTTTCTTTCACTCTTTCAAATTTAAAATTATTTAAGCATACTTTCTCTTTCTTTTATTGGCCCACATTAAACCACATTGCTAATCTAATTTTTACTTGAGATGATACAGAGCTATCCAAACCCATTCTCTGCTTAAATGACATGCAAATCAGATTAATTTGGTTGTGTTACAGACTTTGAGATAAGATTGTTGCTTCTGGGGCTTTAGCAGTAGAAAAAAAAGAAAAGAAAAAGGCTCTAATGTTTACTATTTTTTGTTACTGGCTTGGCAGTATATCTCCACAGGAATGTCATTTGGCAGATGAGTTTTCTAAGGCAAAGATCTACTCTGGGAGGCAGGGAAATTTAGCAAAGCCATCTTAGGAAATGAGAGAAAACATTTAAGGGTTAGGCTTCGATTAGAACATAAGGGACCCAGATTAGACATTCAAGATGAAGAGATGCTTACAAGAAGTTTTAAATCTCATTTTTTTTTTTTTTTACTTCTTGATTTTTCTAAAAGTTTTCAGTAAATGTACCTGTGTATAACAATGGAAACATGATTTTGATGTGCTCAAAACAACCTTTCTGGATTTATGAGTCCAATTGCTAAGTGTTTCCAATCTTGTTTGCTTGTTTGTTTGTTTTACCATCCAAGACACCTAGGATGAGTATTTTTTTTAATAATTATATGCCAGTCCAAACACCATGCTCAGACAAGAAAAAAGGGAGTAGCCCTTTGTCACACATGTGAATTTCCAGGCCATTTCTCCAATTGCACAACTCAGGTGTGTGAATAAACAGGGGGGTGTAAACTTCCCTTTCTTCAGTTGTTCTCACATCCTTGACGTGGCATCCTAAATGCTTCTTTAAAAACGTGTGTGTGTGTGTGTGTGTGTGTGTGTGTGTGCACCTGGGTGTGTATGTGTGTGTTGCACACACATACTTGTGCATAAGCCAGCTATTCTATCCAGGATGTCTAGTGCTCAACCAGGGGAATGGTCACCCAACCCAGAGCCAGAGAGAGAACTGCCCCTGGGCTTGCTGGCAGGCAGTGTGTCTGCCCTCAATGGCATATCATAACCCTAAGGCACTTATCAAAAGTAGGCTTTGATGGCACCCTGTGGAATTTGTATGTTCAGATTGAGTTGAGATCAAAATGTAAAGAACAAGTCTACAAAGCAGTAGAAATAGTAGAAGGATCCACAGCCATTCTTAAGAAGTAAGGTGCTATGTACTTCATATTCCTCTTTCATTATCTCACAGTCCTAGAGGTTATGGATTACTATTTCTATTTTAGAGATGAGGAAACTGAGAATGATGTAAGTTAAAAACAAAATTCCCCAATAGTGAACTGGACTTGTGTCTACCCTCTGATTCTAAGGCCTCATATTCTTTGCCACATTAGACGGTTTGAGCTCTCTCGTTATGACAACTATAACTAGAACCCTCTGGACAGTGTTTGTGTTTGGTTTGGTTTATTTGCTTCACTGAGCAGATTATACAGTTTAATACAATTGTTATGATAGATTTGTTTTGACTCATCACAGCGGCCTGAAAGAATGGACATCTGCTTGCTAATGTATTTTATAATTGCTTTTAAAATAGGCTTTGATATTAAAGAAAATGAAAATCCAAGCCTCTCAAGCTCTTCATAAGAACGGAAAAATGTTTCTGAAAAGGAAACATGAAACTTTATATTCTAGGTTACTTATTGTTGAAGCCAGAAACCAAACAGGTTATTTCTCCATTACTTAAATATGTCTCTATTGGCATCGACAGTCACATTTGATCCTTGCCATTCTTAGATGTTCTCCACTGAACCTCTCAGTGAACAGAGGGACGCCAGTTACATTCCCTACAGCAGATCGTATGGGGCCTAATGTGTACTTCAGACCATTTGTTCAAATGACAGCTAAACATATTTGAAGGTCCTGCGACTTAATTCATTAATGTCACAGCTTGGTGCCACCTTTAGTCGGGGTCACATAATTCTCTGTGGTCCTTTAGCTTAAGATACAAAAGGAAGCTACTTTGTCTAGTAAGAAAATGCCCTTGATCTGACAGGATATAAATCTGATGGCGCGCTGCTCTCTTAAGAACAGGTCCCCTTCCCCCTTACTGGAGGCCCTCATGGCATTGCTACAGCACCTCATCGCATTACCCCCTTACTATAGCACCCTAAGATGGCCCCAACCCTGCCTGTTCCAACCTGTCTGTCCAATGCCTTCTGCTTTCCAGCATCCTTCCCTCCTATAAAGAGAGAATGCCTGTTTTATCATCTTACCATTTTCCTTCATTATTTTATTTTCACTCTCCAGTGCCTCAAATGGATGAACTTCCTTGGCTTCATTGATTTCTGCTCCTATTGATTTCCCTGTGTCAGGTATTTATTGCCTATTTACCCCTTAACCTGCTGCACTTTGCCTTCCTGCCTTTCCAGATGGCGGAAACTGCCCTCTGGAAAGTCACCTGAGACTTGCTAATAACTTAGTCCGACAATTTTTCTCAGGTCCCTCCTCCCCCGTTTCTTTTTTAACTTCTCTAAGCCACCTTAATAGCTGTGGCTAATATTTATGGAGCTTTCACTGCAAGGCACTTGGAAGCTCTTCCTAGTGATGCATCATGGAATACTATGAAAATGCTCCGTTTAATATCCATTTGCAGATGAGAAACTAAGGCTCACACACATGAGATAAGTCATGCAGCTCCATTTGAGATACAAAAAGCTTCCTCCGTAGCCTGCATTTTCTACTTAGTGGTCTCTTATATTGCCCTGAATTTATCGCTACTAATTTAGCACCTTTTTTTTTTTTAATTGGTAATGGAGATTGCAAGAGCATTCTACCTCTGAGCTACACCCCCAGTACTCACTTACTTTATTTATTTGTTTGTTTGTTTGTTTAGAAACAGGGTCTTGCTAAGTTGCTGAGGGTCTTGCTAAATTGCTGAGACTGGCCTCGAATCTTCAGTCTTCTTGTCTCAGCATCCCAAGTACTGGAATTATAGGCACAAGCCACTACACCTGGCTTAGCAGCATTTTTAATGATTGTCATTCTCTTCATTATATTGCAAAGTTTTCTTTCCATATCTTACATTTCCAACTAGGTCATAATTTCCTAGACTGTAATGGCCACATCCAAATCCATCATTTTACAGTTTGCCTACCTAGCATTTCTTCGTAAAGCTGAAAGAAGGTGAGATGTTCTTCATTATTCCAGACATTTAATAGCATGAGACAATCAATGCATTGAAAAGCAATAAACACAGTTCATTGACCTAATTCTCTTGAATAAAGAATAAATTGTATGGAGAGACAAATACAAGGAGACAGCAGGAATATCTAGGCACTTAGAATTGGGGTAGTGGCACTTTTAATGATTCATATACATCAAGAGGCATGCATTTGTGACAAAACATGGAAGCGAAATGTTACCATCTCTGTAAAGAGGTGAGTTTTCTTTCATGTTTCTTACTTACCCCATGAAAAACAAAGCAACACTGGTTATTCTTACCAGTGAATCCAGCTATCGAAGAGAGGGGAAAGCGTGGCACTACGCAGACAGATAAGAAACTGATCACTACTCTGGGCTAGCTATAAAATGCAACTAGTAGATTTGATTTAAAGGATCTGCCCTGCTTTCCAACTCCATGATTCTATGAACGATACAGAATTGTTAGAAAAAAAAAAGGAGGAGCCACTGGGTAATTACACCAAAGGAATCTTGTTCTTTAAGCCTGGCACTCTCCAGGGCTTGAGGAGCCTTTATCTAGTCTCCAGTTACTAGAAGTCTGGTCTGAAGTGAGGGCACTTGATTTCTCTTTTAGTTTTATTTAGATAAATGGAAAGTGAAGGCATCAGTTGAAAGTTAGAAGGCACTACATTCTTAAACTTGTTTCTTCTTTATTAAATCACTATTTTCTAAAACTTGCAAACAGTTTTCCATAAGGAAGGCATGCAAATACTCCTTATAGATTAAAAAGATGCCAAAGCGCATTCCTAACAAGGGGTGGGGGGTAGCCATTTAAAACTTCACTGAGATACTCTTTTAGACCTATCAAATCACCAGATTTCTACTCAGGTGCCAACATAGGCTGCTGGGATTGTAGCTGAGAAAAAGCTTGCCCATACTTTGATGATAGGAATGCAAAAGGGTACAATCTCCAAGAAAAAGAATCTGGAAATATGTAGCAAAACAACTGTATACACAAATACCAATTGACTCCACCATCCTCTTTCTGGGAATCCTACTTAACATTATACTGCAAAAATAAAATAAAATAAAATAAAATAAAAACCCTACAAAATATTTATATGTAAGATTTTTCACTGTGGCATTATTATCAATAGGAAAATACAGGAATAATACCAAATGTCCATGTAGAGGAGGCTGACTAAATAAATTATGATTAGTCTATATTCACAAAAAACAGTGCTATCAACTGTAAATACAAGTGCAAAAAATCTTCATATATGGATATGGAATGATATCAGAAATGGTATTAAGTGAAAAAAATAACAACAAAAGGTAGTATACTGAATATAACATTCTATTTTCATATAAGACAGAGAAAAAACATGTGTATATATTATATGCATATGTATGTAATATGCACATACATGTTTATTTTCTCATTTTTGCCAAACAAAATGTTAAACTAAAAGCCAATAATTTTTTAAAAGGTTCCTTATGGACAGCATAGAGCATTTAAAAACAGGAAACACCCTCTGTTCCTAGAAGTTCTCCAAATATCATTCCAAATAAATGGAATCAGAGCTCCTTGGGCAGGGATGGCAGGTGGGTGGGGGTTGGCTAAGCCCAGGTGAGGGCAAGGAAGGCAGAAGGTGAACCTGGGAAATCCTGAGCGGTATAAAAGCAAAAACATTTCAAAGGCAAAGAAATTATGTTAAAAAGAGCATGAGAATTGGCTGGGAAAAAATGGCTTTCCATGGAACAATTTAAACATTAAAAGGTTGACTACAATCAAATGAAACAGTAAATATATATATAAAAAAAAATGTGAGTTCATGACGATGTACTCAGACAGAGAGGGAGAGATCAAGGGAATAATTATAGGCTACAGACTTAACAAAATATAATTTTTACCGGTCTACCATTTGAATACTGGTAAAGCATCAACCACTTTTATAAAAAAAAAAATGGTAACTAAGGAAACAGTACTTTTTCCTACTTTTTCCTAGCTACTTTCTATGAGTTTTTCAAAGTAGAGAAATAATCCTAGATGACAAAAGAGAGCCTTCTTGCAAGAATTACAGCTAACAAATAGAAGAGAAATAGTAGAAAGAGAAAATCACTGTATTTTGCTGTTGTTTTTGCCAGTAATAAAATATTAGTGTCACAAGACTGATGGGAATTTGTCAATAGAAGGATCAGGCAATAGCCATTTGAACCGATTAACCTTTGCACCACTAAAAGTGAGACCAACAGACATTTAGGCTTCCTGAGGATAAATTTGTTTCAATGTATGTAGCCCCACACAGCAAAATGAGGAAGGGAGTGATAAGTGCAGAAAGGTTAGCAAAATATCCACAGTTATTGAATCTGAAGATGGGTATATAGCGATTCACTATATGAATCCCTCTCTGGTCTAATAAGAACTTTAAAAATTAAAAGTTTCAAGTACAAAAGCTCCCATTTGGAATCTCATTAATCTCAGACCTAACAAGGTTTAAGTCCTAGAAAAATGACTTGGATTTCTAAAGAGGTTGTCTAGAGATGACTTTCAGTGTTTTCCTCAGAAAATTAATTCGTCTGCTTCCATTTTCTTGTAAACTTTCCCCTTTGGAGTAATTACATGTACTTCGGCATAATAAAGGCTGTGAGCAGTTCTTTGTAACAGGTTTAACTTGGTTTTACCCTAAGGTTTCTCACAGGTCATCTGCTACAGCACAGCTAGCTGTCTTTAGTCTGGCAAAAACAACTGTTCCACAGGAGAAAATATATATATCTTTGCAGGAGCAAGAGAGTGTGATTGGTTGGAATTTCAGAATAAGTGTCTGTGCAGAGAGTAGTAAACTGTTCTTCAATCAGTTTTTACTCTAAACAATTCGATGGTTTCTTAACACCTTTAGTACAAATTCAGAACAAATTCTCAAGAATGCACAGAAATCCCTCCTGACTCAGTCCATGTGCAATATTTAACTTTTCCCCAAAGGGTGGCTCAACCAAAATGCTGATTGTAGGATATAGCCCTTGCCCAGGGGGCAGGTCCTCTGGACTCTGTACCTTGGCATCTAAAATTCCTTCGGACAGAATCACCCTCTTCTGCATCTCCTTAATTCGGCTCAGTCCAAGTTCAGATAACACTTCTTGGAAGATGCGCCCAGCCTGAGCATGCTTCTTTCCAAAGCTGTCTTGGTACCCCACTTCATCCCCAAATGCAGTCCTTATCCCCTTGAGGACAGTGTCTATATGCTACTTTCTCTGCAATCTCAGAGGATGGCATATTTGCTCACAACTATTTGTAGAAGGGAAAGGGTGAAAGGAATCTTGGTGATACTGATAAGAATATGAGAAGAGCTAAAATGTTTAACATCCACAGTTCTGTAACCAGAGATGCCTCTGGAAGAAAGAGTGTTGTTAAAAATTCAGAATACAGTGCAAAGAAGGGAGATTTGATTATTTCCAGAAAAATAGCATCTTTTATGAGCGATGAAAGCAAGGAATAAGAAGATCTGTGTGTGTGTGTGTGTGTGTGTGTGTGTGTGTGTGTGTGAATGGGGTTTGAGCCCAGGGGTGTTCAAACTGCAAGATACACTCCCATCCCTTGTTTAATTTTTTTGTTTTGAAACAGGGTCTTGCTGCATTTCTAAAAGTCTCACCGAGATGCTGAGGCTGGTCTCGAACCTGCGTTCCTCCTGTCTCGGCCTCCCGAGTATTGGGATGGCAGGCTTGCACCACATGCCTGGCTTCAATATAAAGCACATGTATGCTTCTATCATACTGTACTTCATCAAAATGCATGATTACAATGCACCAATAAATTTTAAAAAGAAATATATATATATATATATATATATATATATATATATATATATATTTATATATATATACAGTTTTGAATTGCCAGAGGATACTGTTTCTCAGGAGGAAGGGCACATGGGCCTGTCTCTTGTTGTGGAAAGGATAAAGGTTAACAAAATGGAAGGTGATAGCTTGTAGAGGGAAGCTTGGCACAACATTCAGTTTTGCCAAAATTTCAAGTTAAGAGTAACAAAAGTGTCAGTACCAAAAGGATGCTCTCGTAATGGGGGAGGGGAGAGATACTCACAAAAGCACTTCCCTTCCACATCGTTGTTAGGAGCTAGAGACAAATGCTTCCTTATTCTATATTCTTCATCTGACTTAAAAAGCTCAACGAGTGCTATTCCCAGATGAGCTCCCCTTACTATTTCCCTCAACGACCTGCACTTGAGTTCAGATCTTCCTATATAAGAATCCAGAGATGCCACTCTGCCCCCAACAAGCTATGTCACTTTCTTATAAGTGGAGGTTTTTTTTTTTTTCTGGTTTATTCATGAATTTGTGTCCTATGTCTACATAGACACTTAAATGTAAGCAAATTGCTTAATGCAAACTCATGTTTTTAAAGTAGATATTTGATATTGTATGTGGAGCAACTAAGCACCATCCCTACTGTGGACCAGCTTTCCCTTCCATTCCTGGGACTGCATCTTAATGGACCACTGTTATGGTTCAAGAAAATTGCACCCTTGTGCCTGGTCAGGAAATGACCACTCAGTCCACTTTCCTGCTCCCGCAAGCTAGCGTGACATTTGTCATTTTCCCCCTTGTGGCTGCCAAGAAGCTTTCAGCGTATGGAGAGGCATCAAAACACTCCAGGTGCTCTGGACTTTTGCTTTCTCTTTTACAGATTGGGTTTATTTACATTGATTCCAAATGTGACAGAAAGCAAACAAACAATTATCCACATGGTCCGCACCGTGCTCCTCTTGTAACTCAGATGAAAGCAGCCCGGCAATCTCTCCCAGCCCCTGCACTCTGGCTCTCTCCACAGGCTCAATGGAGCGCAGTCACAGTGTCCTGGGCTGTTGCCAGCCTCATTCCTGAGCCCTAACTGCAGGAATCCAGCTCGCTGCCAGCAATTATGCAGGCGCAGTTAAGTGAGATGCATTCCCTCTGTCTAGGACTCGAGGTAATCATGCTACTTTTTCCTATGGCTGTATATGGTTCCAGCCAAGTTCTGAGAAATAATGTTCTTTGGTTGAGGAAGGTATAAATCATTTTTGCGATTAAAACAAAACTCTTCTGGGGTTAGTCTTAAAACAGTGAAGAGGCATACCTTAGCCTTATGTTTTGCTGATCTTTTCCATTTTTCTGTGCCTTATTTTGACTACCTTTGGCTTGTGCATTCCATATTTTTGGCCAGAAAAGGCAAGCATAGTTTTACCTCTTATGTCAACTTTGATTGGAAGTAGTCTTTCGGAAGACTGTTGGAAAGTATTTGGAGATTGCTTAGTGGAACTCTAAGGGAAAAGTACTGAGATCAATTTGCAGTGTTTGCTCTGGGAACTGACATCAGTACTTCATCATTTCCTCCAACCCCACTCTACAGAAGGGATTCCGCAAAAGTAGCCCCTTTGAAATATTTTCATGTGATACGTTGGCATGATGACTCCTTAGACAATGACACATAGAGCAGATAGGCTTGCTCAACATCTATGCCGGTTTCCTTTAACAGCTCTTCTTGCACTGCAGAAACTACAAGCTTCTCAGACTGCCTTGCATAGAGGGTTGTAGATGTGTCTCTGTGCTGTACCTGACAGAATAATGCCACTTCTGTGAAACCCGATTTCAGAACCTAATTATATGGAAAGAGAAGCAGTGTTCAAGAAAGCCATGTTGGCTTAGATTGTGTCTGTAAAGACAAGACTCTGAATCCATCACATCTTGAGGAGGGGTTCCTGATCCCCAGATCATAGATAAGGTGGAGCCAGCAGTTTCAGGTTCCCCCAGTTTCTTTTACTGTAGCAGGGGAAAAGCTCCCTGTAGTGGTGATATCATGAGCCAACTTTGGAGGACAACTCCAGAGCTTGCTTTTGCAGCCTTTCTACCCATTCTATAGGCACACAATTGATGCTATTAGATTAACAAAAATGGTTTCTGTTATCAGCCAATAGTTCTCCGACTGATACACACTGAAAAACATTAGATCATTATGAGAACAAGAGCAGGAGACACAGAGAGAAGGAACCAAACCATGGAAATTATTGGAGTCTTACTGTTGACTTAGCCTTCTTCCTAGAGCTACTAACCTCTGCCAAGATTTCCTCACACCTCCTCAAAGTCTATCGTTCAGGGCTCAGTTCAGATTTCCCCTTTTATATTTAAGTCCATCATCCCAATCATACTCCTGTCAATATCAGCAATAGGGAGTCTCTCCCTATTCCAATGACATAATATATTTTATATATATTGAGCACTGTTCCTCGGCAGTCACATGCACTGATTAAGCCATCCCCTTGTGGTGCTGGGGAATCCTCAAGAGCTTGGAGTGTGAAGACTTAATTTCATCATCATGTGTGCTGTCTGTGGGGCATCCAGGCTCCAGCTCATACACACACACACACACACACACACACACACACACACACACACACACAGATCCCAGCACAGTATGTGCTCAATAATGTTGGTTAAATTGGATCAAAACAATTCATAATCAGTTTATCCTCAATTGAAATGCATACCATGTTGCCCCTATCATAGCTTAATATGCAACAATTAACCTCCAATGGTGGAAGTTCAGTTTTAGTTTAAACAGAGAAGATATTTTCCAAGTGGATCAGCAGGGATTGGTGGAAGAGTGACGGTCAGAGGAGGGAAGGGGCAAAGCAACTCTCTTTTAGTTTCTCAAATTCACCGAAATCTGCAGTCAGCACCTTATTAACCCTAAATGCTAATTCTTTGGTGCTGTTCCTACAGATTTGGTCTCTTTTCATTATATTGTATTCCCAGAGCCAAAAGAAACCAGTGGTTATGAATCCAGGCTTCATAGCTTATTGGCTGGCTTTGGATCCCGTTTCTACCATTTTCTACCACTGTGTGAGTAACTAAGTTATTTAATCATTCTGTGTTTCAGGTGACTCATCTTATAAACTGGCAATCATAACATATGATTCATAAACATATGTCAGGTGAAATACAAGAGAGTGTGCACTATAGGTTAGTTATTACTATATTGCTGTCTATCTAACATTGTTTTTCTTGCCATGAAGATAAAACCATGAAATTCCATTCATATAGTTTTAAGGCTCTAAGGCAAATAATTGTTTACCAATAAAATATTAGTAATAGCTAGCTACATTTTTTGACTACATTAATGTTCACTGGTCTTTGTTGACCTTGTACCTTTAAGTTAAACTTCATTGACACTTATTTTATTACAAATGGAGGATGAAGGACATGTGTCTGTCCTTCAAAATTATTCAAGAAGTCCTAATTTAACAGGTGACCCTCTGGACTAAATGTCTTTGGAGAAGGTGGGCTGCTATGTTTGGCTGTAAGAAAAGATGAATAGTGCTTGATACATTAAAAATAACAACTGTCAATTGAATAAAAGAATAAACATGGCAAAAGACAAGTAACCAAGTGAACACATTAATTTTGCTTTTATTTATTTGTGTGTGTGTGTGTGTGTGTGTGTGTGTGTGTGTGTGTGTATGTTTGTTACTGGGGATTGAATTTATAGGCATTCTACCTCTGAGATACACCCCAGCCCTTTTTATTTTATTTTGAAACAGGGTCTTGCTAGCTTGCTAAGAGTTTCACTAAGTTGATGTTGCTGCCCCTGAACCTGCAATCCTCCTTGTCTCAGCCTCCCAAGTACTGGAATTACAGATTTTTGCCACCACACCCAACAATTTTGCTTCTTAATTAATTTTTATCCATTTTCCACTCAAGAATGTGCCTTAAAGGGCCACTTCAGGGAATTAAAGACTCGGGAGAGTAAAAAGAAATGTGAATGACTGGAGATAAGCTGTCTGTTAAGCTCATATAGAGAGAATCTTGCAAAAGAAGGCTGACATATGTAAGCATTTGTCAAGTAGTGCTATAAAATCCAAAGTATTTCCCTCCTTTGGGTACCAATTCTTTACTTTAGACAAGGGATATCTCCTCTTGATGTTTGAGTATGAATTGTACCCATTTGTGATGTAAAAAAAAAATACATTAATTGCCTGAATAAATTGAGACTAGTGACTCCTAGCAGTGTCCGATTTGCCAGCGGGGGTCAGCAATAGAGTATTTCTATGCCGCCCAAGAGACAAATGAATGCAGAGTCTAGTTTGGACTTGACAGCAGGATGGGACACACTCCCAGACCTAACCACTGAGTGGAAATTCACCAGTGATGACAAGCAGAATAGACCCAGTCCCTTTCCAGACTCCTTGTTCACAGGGATGACTACAGATTGCCTTGGCCCCTAGCGAAGCTGCTACTCAGCTGAGGGCCATTTGTGTGTGTTTTTCCAATTGGCAATTCAAAAGGTCAGAAAAAGATTGGATCAACTTAGACTTTCTAGCAGCAAGATTGCAATGGGCTCTTTGTGTCTGCCTTTATTATTATCTCAGTGGTTGAAAATGCCCCTCTGTGTTCACCTGCCCTTGGAAGGATAAGAGGAATAATGCAGTCTTTAATTCAGATCTTACTTTAAGTCCATCCAGCTGTGATTCTTCTTCCCGCAGGAAAAAACATATTATTTGATGATTTTTGTTATTGCTTAACCAATATAGTGCTGCTGTTTTTGATGTTAAGATAGAATCCCATCCTACTATTCCTACCCTAGGTATGTAAAATCAAGTTCTATTGTCTTGCGCTTAATCCATTAAGTTCCAAGTTTTTAATTCTGTGAATAGTTCATTAAAATTGACACAGGTACATTAAAATAGGTTGGAAGTCACAATCTAGAGTTTATATATCCTACATCTATATCTATCTGTGTATTTCAAATATTCTAATCATCCACTTATTAATTTTCTCAAAAGAACTAGAAAAGCATAATATTCATTTCAAAAGTTACCATAGGTGGTATATTGTTACTTGATTTAGGTTTTATAGGCTTCCCACATCTGGAATGATGGGACTTAAAAGGTTTAAAATTTATACAACCTACATAACCCTGGAAGCTTACTGTTTGTCACTCACCTAAAAAATAAATAAGTAATAGGAGCTGAGTGTGGTGGCACATGCCTGTAATCTCAGTACTTGGGAGGTTGAGACAGGAGGATCATAGATTCAAAGCCAGCCTCAGCAACTTAGCAAGGCCTTCTGCAACTTAATAGGATCCTGTTTCAAAATAAATAAAATAGAGTTGAGGGTGTAGCTAAGAGGCAGAATGCCCACAGTTTCAACCCCCAGCATCACCCCCCCCCAAAAAAATCAAAATATTGCTGGGTTTTTGTTTGTTTCTGGTGACACTTTTAAGATCTATTTTATCTGAACCAGATCAGAAAGTTGTAGGGTAGTGCTTTAGGCAGAATGTCTGTGGATGTTCTATTGTCTTTTGGACTAGAAATGTAAGGTACAGGAGGAACATGTTTGAGCAGAGAAAGCCCCAGCTTAATATCAATTTAATATTGAGGTACAGAAAGGCACAATGTTGTTCCATGGCTCATACTCAAGTGTAAGGCTCTTCTGCCCTTTCCAGCCAAAATCTGTGGGCCACCCACACTGAGACCATGTTTACTCTGCTGCTTGTTCATCCCCTCCATGCCCATAAGCTTATTTGTTTTACCAAAACTCAGAGAAAAGAACTAGCATCCTTTGGTTCATCTGTAATACAAAGTTCGGGGGGGAAAAGTTTATTCTTTCCATTTAATTACGTCTTTACATGCATTTATAGTAATTAGACATCAGATGCAGGAGCTAAAGCAATTACTGTATGTCATTTCAGAGAATTACAGTATAAACATACAGTAAATACTCAATAATCCATGACAGGCTACTTAAAAAGTAATAAGGAAATTTAATTTAAAATGTGGGAGCTGAGATGCATGATGTACTTCTGAATGAAATACCCACAATTACAAAAGAGAGATTCTAGCTTTGAAAAGCTACCATCATTCATTAACTACCCTCCCCAGCCTGGGCCATTGGCCATCTCCCTTCAAAATTAACATTAACGATGCATGATAAATAGTCTGTTCTAAAATAGAACTCTCTCCATTCTTTTCCTCTCCTCTCCCTTCCCTTATCCTCCTCTCCTCTTATTTTCTCCTACACAAATACGCGCTTTCCCTGTATGCACACATTATGACTCAGAGCACACATTGAAAACCTAGGCCACACTAAAGCCCATTAACCCCAAAATGCAAAAGTTCATTTTGTAGTAATGTCACCGTGGTACTTCTTGACTTTATTTTTAAGGGTCTTTGCCCACACCCTTCCCCCATATTTATAACACATTATAATAGAATGCATAAGAAACTTTGAACTTATTGGTGCTGATTTCAAATCTTGGTTTCATTGTTCAATTTCTCTGCATCTAGTTTGGTTTACCCATAAAACAAACGTATAATTATTTATTATCAAGTTGTTTAGAATGCATTAACATAATGTAGCCAAAGTACCTGGGGTGGAGTGGGCACACACTCTTTTCTGTATAAGAGTTGTCCAGCCAGTCTCCCTTCTTAGAATTATGACATTGATGTATTTATGAACTGCTATGTCTTAAATTTGTCTTCCATTAACTAAAAAAAAAAAAAAAAAAAAAAAAAATTAAAGTGCAATATTGTTACCAAGTAAATTCCAAACTGAGTAACCCCATGCTCATTGTCTTTAATCCATTATGACTTTATGTTTTTGGTAATCTTCCAGGACTAGACAATCTTTTTCTCTCCCTGCTTCCTGCTGCCCTGCCCTGACCTCCTTCTTCAGTACAGTATAATGAGAAGCGCATAAATGAGACAGGGAAACAGATTTTTTCTAATTTTGGAATTATGACTAAACTTCTGAAAGCTTCCATTTTTAAAAAATAGGATAATAATCCCACTTCCTAAGGATGTCATAAGGATTAAATGGGTCAACCTCGCCCATTTATTTATTCTTGAATGCTTACTGAATGTTACTGTGCTGTTTTCTTCCACCTACCTGGGAGCCTCACATGTGGACACTGATTTGTGCATGTGCATTGCTCTGTTCCTATGGGTAAAATATGCCTGCTCGCTATACCAAGTTTCCCCCAAATAGGAAATATTAAAAAAAAAAAGGCTCGATAGCTAGGTTTGGGGAATGCTACCCAATTCAATCCCTTCTTGATGAGTTCTAGTGTAGCCAGTTATGCTAATGGCTCCAAAGATATCAGTAATGTTGAAGTGGAGCCCTTGGGGTTAATGACATGCACCCTTTTATTTTTACCATGAATAAATCACCCCTCATCTATTCTATTCACTTACACTGCCACCAAATGTGTGGGAATGTAACATGTGCTGATATTACAGCTTCTCTTCTCCTATTTTTTTCATATGAATAAAACAGAGAACCAGAAACCGAGTATGAAGGAGCATGCCTGTAATCCCAGTACTTGTGAGGCTGAGGCAGGAGGATTGCAGGTTTGAGAACAGCCTCAATAACATTAACAAGACTCTCAACAACAGAGCAAGATCCTGTTTCAAAACAGGAAATTTTAAAAAAGGACTGAAGGTATAGCTTGGTGGTAGGATGCCTCTGGGTCCAATCTCAGTACCACAAAGACAAATACAAAACAAAAAAAAAAAAAAAAGAAGAAAGAAAACAAAGACCAGAGTGGGGAACCACAAACAAGACATGGTTTACAAAAATGCATTTAAACAAATCCTTTAATGGTCCTGTGAAAACAAGTTTCTGCAGTTGGAAATATCAGTTGGTGAAATCCAACTGAATGTTAATTATGATGCCAGCTATTTATTTACATGATTTTTTCAGAAACTTTCTTACATAGTCACTAATGCAATTTCAAAATCAACAAAGCTGGCTGAGAGAAAGGAAGACACATGTTAGTTATCCCAGAGCCACCAATGGTGCTCTTACCTCCATTACCCCAGTCCACAGAAATCTGACCAAGTATTTTTAGTGCATGTGGTACTAAACTCTAGAGATCTAGCAACTAAATTAAATTGGGCTTTAGGTAAAAATTAATGACACAAATACCCCAAAATATTTTTTAAAAGAGAGAAAAACAACAGAAGGGCAGTACAAATACCCAATTATTCTATAATATAGTAAACCATTCAAAAGAAACATCAGTCTATGGGGAAACAGAGATTAAAAGAAAATTGGTTTTGGTTTTGATGTCCAATTGTGCATGAAAAGTTCTTCCTTCTATCTGGAAAACATCAGCTGATTGCTAAAGCCATTTGTTGATGTGTTTGAGTAGAGACTTCCCTCTAGGAGAGGAACACAGCCTCACTCAGTTCCTGGAAGGCCAGTTCTCAGCCCATTCACCAATCTCTGGCCCTATGGTGATTGTATTCTATTATTCTATGGCCTGTGCTGGTGATAACTGTCTCTGGACCCCATAGCCAGGGCAAATGCAAAGCATGTACCCTGCCTGCTCTGCCCTGTGCTTCCTCAGCAACATCCTTACATGTCGCTGTTCCCAGGTGCAGTGGCTCAAAAATAGTCAGGTTATTAGGAACTGGTCAAATATAATGACAGGACACGGAGAGCTGTAGAAATCTCCACGCTCCATTCTCCCAGGAGATGATAGAGAAGGAACTCTACGGCACTTTTCGGGACAGAATCCTGTCTTGCTACGCATGTACTGAGTAATGGATTCTGTACCATTTCCTTTAGGACAGTCCTTCAGAATCCAGTTCACTCTGTCAGAACATTTTTTACCCACATTCTATCAAGATGCTTCCTCTCCCACGTGTTTTTAGCATTCTATCCCATTATTCCTGGATCTGTCCTCTCTGCCAGGGTAAATAATCACAATCTCCTCCGACCTCTCTCTCCGGCTCTCCTGTCGCTCTCTTTCTTGTTCATTTTATCTTGCGTGCTCATGGCTGGTGATTTTATTTCACTTTTGTAGTAGCACAAGCCGACCAATCCCTCCATTTGCATATTTCGCCAATATATAAGATGTTTAAATTCGAGAACCCAACAATTTGGATTTGTTTGCAGAGCAGCTTTAGAAATGAAGCAACTGAATGCTTTAAAATATGGAAAGAAAAAAAGAGCATTATGATTTTTTTTAAAAAAGTATATAAAAGGAAGAAAAGAGAGGAAAATAGGCCTGTCTTTACCACTTTCAAATGCAAAACCAGCTACGACAAGTGCAGGTATTACACTTCCCGGGGATGAGCACAGAGAAAAGTCTATTCTGCCAGGAAAGATCTGGAAATACTTTTTAAGCTTGCTGAGGTCTTGTGGTGAATTATGATTACAATGAACCTGAGAAATGATTGTTGTTACAGAATGCCTGTGAAAAGGTTTATTTTATGCCAAAGAGCTTAGCTGATTTGGAATTAAATCAAAAGGAGGCTATGTGTCTCTGAGGTTGAACAGTTCCTTGTTTTTCTTTGGCAATGCATGACGGAGGTTTGACCGACGTGGTCTCCTGCTCCACCACTCCTGTGGGCAGTATGTCAGGTTACGGCGCATAAGTAGACATGCTGGCAATTTGGCTATATTTGAAAATAGAAACTATTTTGTAACTACCCTGGGACATTCAGGGCAGTATTTCAGTAGTCGATTTTAAGTTATAAGTAAATCTGCTGCCCTTTTAAAAATTATTACCCTTGTTGTCAACACTTCCTGAAGTGTACTGAGAGAACCTACTTGTTTTCTTTCTCCCTCTTTAAATTCTCTAATGGACTTTGACATTTCATACATTGAAAAAAAAATTGCAGATTTCTCATAAGGCAATATGATTACATTTGGTGATTCGACATTTAGACACTGGGGGGTTCTAATTCTGAAAGTTAAGCCAATATGCTGGAAATATATAATCTTATGTGACATCAAAGCAAAATATAGCCTCAGAAGGTCCAAACAGTATGTGAGTCAGGCTGCAGAAATAGAATGCACAATATGGAATATTCAAGAAGCATTCTGAATTTTGAATATGTTTCCCTCCTTTTCATTCTCTTTTTTCACCCTTGTTCACCTCTTTCTCTTTACTAGATCAGAACAGAAGATATCTTGCTTTAGCAATATAGGTGTTTTGTTTTTCTTTTTTTCTTTTTTTCTTTTTTCAGTTCTGGGGATTGAACCCAGGGGCATTCTACCTCCAAACTACACCCTAACCTTATTTTTTATTCTTTATTTTGAAACAGGTTTTCACTAAATTGTAAAGGGCCTCACTAAGTAGCTGAGGCTAGCCGCAAACCTGTGATCCTCCTATCTCAGCCTCCCAAGTACTGGGATTACGACCGTGTGCCACAATGCTAAGCTTGTTTTTCCTTTAGATACTAGGGATTAAACAGTCTACCTCTGAACTACACCCCCAATACTTTTTTTTAGAGTCTTTCTAGGATGCTGAGAGTCTTGCTATGTTGCTGAGGCTGGTCTTGAACCTGTAATCCTCCTGTTTCAGCCTCTCAAGTCCTGTGATCACAGGCATGTACTCCCATGTCCAGGTTGGCACCATTGTTTAAAAATTAACATTTCCTTTATCCAACTGAAATTATACACATATGTGAGAATACCAATGCCAAACTCAATATTTTGTATGGGGAAGGGAGGAGTGGAAGGGAAGAGGGAGGAAAATTCACCAAGTGTTGTGCGCATGTATGTTACTATCTCTATCAACTACATTATGATGTGAGACTATAATGCACCAATTAAAGTATTTTAAAAAGTACATAACAGAATAAAAGGTACAGGGATAAACTGAGAGGTATGTTCAACTGAAAAAAGGAAATAAAATTTCACAAACACATCATTACTTTTTTCTTTCCTTTTTTTTTTTTTATAAATTATTGGTACAGTATAGTCTCACATCATAATATAATTCACAGTGATGGTGACACACATGCACACAGCATTTGATGAGCTTCCTCTCCATTTCCCCCTTCCCCATACAGAATATTGATATTGACTTCGGTATTCTCACATAGCTGCACAATGTCAGTTGAAGTGATTCCTTCATTAAACCTCCCTCTCCCCTCCCCCTTCCCTTAGACAAACTCCCGGACTGCACTGGAGTTTTTCCACCATTGTCTGAAGTCACTCCCCCAATTCATCATTATTGTGACGGAAAGAAACATATAACACCTAGCAGCATTTTCAAACAGGATTAAACATCTACCTGATCAAACTGAAGCCAGTGGCTGTGTGTCAAATATGATAGAATTCAGACCACAAAGACATTTTTAATTTTAAGCAAATCCATGACTGAACACTCTATTTTGCACCTATTTTGTCATCTGCCAATGAGTGGTAAGTCTGTTTTTGATAACTGCTAGGTAACGTAATCAAAATATCCCAAACAGTGATACATAGAATACTCTCTAAAAATCCTTTAAATCTTTTTTTAATGGACATGTAAAACCTGTTCATATTTATGGGATACCTTGCTATGTTTCAATGCATCTATACATGGTGTGATGTTCAAATCCAGGTAAGCCCATCTATTTCCTCAAATATCTACCATTTCCTTGTGCCGACACATTAGACATCCTTTCATCTAGTATTTTTATACAGAGCATTATGATTATCTTTTCATACTTTGTAATGCAACAGTAAAACTTATTTCTCTTCTTTAAAAATAGCTTAGTATCCACTGAAAAATATGTCCCAACCTCTGTTGCCCTCCTCCACTGTTTCTCTACCTTTTAGAAAACACTTTAAGAGCCGGGCGTGGTGGCGCACGCTTGTAATCCCAGCATTCCAGAGGCTGAGACCAGAGGATCCAGGTTTGTGGCCAGCCTCAGCTACCTAGTGAGACACTCCACAATGTAGTGAGACCCTGTTTCAAAATAAAGAATAAAAAATAGGGCTGGGGATATAGCTTGGAGGTAGAATGCCTCTGAGTTCAATCCCCAGTACCGCCAAAAAAAAAAAAAAAAAAGAAAGAAAACACTTTAAAACAATTGGTTGCATAGTACCAGAAATTGGCCTGGTTATATGTTCATATATACTTCATAGTACTTTCCAAATTGTATTTCTTTTACACTGGGTAACAATCCAAACACCATAAACTGTAAAGTGCTATACAGCTGCATTATTAATTAGGATAAGATTATTTGGTAGAGTTGGCAATTCTTAGAAGCACTTAAATGCACTGGAATATAAGAATATATAATGGTGATACTGTAAATATAGGAATAACCTTGCATTGCCAAGATGAGAGAGTTAAAGCAAAGAAATATTTGAAAAAGTTCTCCCTTTTTAAAGAAGACTGGAAAATTTAACTCTAACATTAACTTATTCTCATTTTTAAAAATTGAGTTTCCAAATAAGAAAGTCACAGCAAAATTTATATTTCATTACTTATGGCCTCATAAAATATATCAAATATAATTTTCAGTTCCTTTTGCCTATGGAGCTGCATTTAGGGATACAAAATAATAATAATAATAATAATAATAATAATAATAATAATAATAATAATAACCTGGCCCAAGTGTATGACCAGTTTTCATAGTGCCTCTTGGTTTTCTCAGGAAAGATGTTAGCCACTAATATAAATGCCCAGTGTCTTTGAAGAAAATTGTAACTGTCCTAATTTAAATATATTGCCATGAATTTGCTTATTCTTCTCCCTAAAAGGAAAAAAACAATGTCAAGTGCATGCAGGGAGGAAAATACAAAAACTTTCCCAAATGTTTCACTGGAAAAAACTTACTGCTTGTGTGGCTCACAAATGTATTCAAACATTAGCCAAAATTCCAACCACTCCTTGTGCAGAGAACAAATTGAAACTGCTGCTTCCTGACTTAGGATACAGAAACAAAACTGTTCAAGAATTTTACAGGTAACAGTTTGGTTTAAAATAGTTCACCTGTCCTCAATTTATATGAAATAGTTGTATAGGAAGATATGAGATATACAAGAATTCACATTTAATTTAAATGAAATGATAGTAATCACATACTCATAGCTAATATTTTATCTAAAAAATTTTTGTGTGCTTTCTTTTAAACAAGTGTGTGTGTGTGTGTGTGTGTGTGTGTGTGTGTGTGTGTATTCTTCAAATTTTTAAATGCAGAGACTAGATCTATATTCTGGCAATTATGAGGTGTGCGTTGTGATTATTATCCCATAGTTATTTTTTCTAAGAGTAAATCAGAGCTCTAATTACAGGCAGGAAAAAATACATTCAATATTGTGGACTATTTATGTAAAATACCACTCTTAGCACTTATCAACTAAACTATAATGTCTTACAAAGCTTATACAGCAATTTCCTAAAGAATATTATCCACTTCGGCCTTTCTTTTCTTGCTCAATATGTATAATCCCTAATGAGAGTACAATTTCAGTTTCAAAAACTGCAAATCACTACTGACAATTAGTGCAATTCTACCATCTGCATTCTTTAAGGGAAAAAAAAAAACCAACCCTACAAGTCTTCGTCCACGAGCAATTGCTTTCTCTGAAAAGTCACTGTTTTTTTCTGGACAAGATATTCACACATCTACTTAATCAAGACTTTATTGTGCTCATGAGATTTAAGGACATGTGATGTTTACTCCCCAGAGAGGATCTGCATAATAAATTTCTTCTATAATAGATTTTTAAAAAGAGAAAGCGAAGTTGCAATATTCATTCGATATTCATTTCTGAATGACTTCATCAAAGCATTTTCTATTCCTCCCCCTTCAAAATTTGGAAAATTGTGTAGCTGCACGTATTTTATTAGATCCATTATTAAAATAAGACTCCTTAATTCTGTAAAGACATTAGGAGCACCTAACACTATTAGTGGATAGAAGCTATATGCTTACACAGAAAATTTTAAATTCTAATTTCTGACTTCTAAGATATTCTTAAGAGAAATGAAGTAGCACATGACCATTTCCTATATGTGTATACATACACACTCACAGCATTGGTAGAACCAAGCATTTTAGACTGTGTTTACATATAATAAATATAATTTTTGGCAACAGGAATGATTCATCTACCTGTCTACCAAAGTAGAATTATGGTAGTGATCCTTAATCATTTTAATTACTTGTAAAAAACTTCATATTAATGATTACATTGTAGATGAAATTAATCAGAATCTCTAAAAATATAGTCAGAGACTCTTCATTTTTAACAAAATTCAAGATTTTTGAGTGGTAG
>PVLC010013942.1:0-30767 GCA_004027655.1 Graphiurus murinus | reverse complement strand
GGGGTATAGCTTGGAGGTAGAATGACCCTGAGTTCAATCCCCAGTACCGCAAAAAAAAAAAAAAAAAAAAAAAAAAAGATGGTGTTGTCTGGTGTTAGATTTTTTTGGGGGGGATTGGGGGGGTTTACTGGGGATTGAACCTAGTGGTCTTCTACCTCTGGGCTACACCCCCAGCCCTATTTTATTTTTTATTTGGAAATGGTCTCCCTAAGTTGCTCAGAGCCTCACTAAACTGCTGAGGCTGGCTTCGAACCTGCGATCCTCCTGTCTCAGCCTCCCAGGTACTGGGATTACAGGTGTGAGCCACCACACTTGGCATGGTGTTAGTTTTATCAGAGAAGGGAAAAGCAGAGATTAGGTCTAACTTTTCAAAAATAACCTTGAATCTAATGTCCCATAGAAGTTTAAAACTGTATGTCACTAGTAGAAAAGAGGTGACCTGCTCAGCACCACAAGGCTGAGTACCAGGTAAACAGACTAGTATAAAGATGTTCAGTTGTTTTCTAGACACTCCAAACAACCTCTTTGTTCTATGAAAGTGAGGGGTTGTCCTGACACCTTGTCATTCATTTCTCTTCCTTACCTGGCTACCAGGGCTCACCAACTCCTGGACCCTGCCACAGTGTAAATGACTGACTAAGTATCAGTTAACCGACTAAAGTTCAGAAACTAACTTGGTAACAGAAGTTTCTTGAACAGTCCAGCAGCGATCCCAGGATGCATTAGGTTGGAGGAATATGGAATAAATTAGTATCAGATTCTAGCAGAAGTCCTCCACCAAGTCTAGGAACGGAACATCTTTTTTGTTTGAGGTATTGTAATCACACTTTGCTAACTTTCTTTCCTGCCTGCCTGTTTTTACATAGACTCATGGAGAGAAAGACTAAGAACCTTTCAGAAAAATCAAGTGAAGCTCATTTTATAGGTGAGAAAATGAAGATCCATAGAGATGAAGATAATGAAACTAGCTTACTTGGTAAATTGCACTGTTGGAAACTGTAAGCAAGTTACCTTGGGACATCTTCAGACATGCCCAAATAAAGCTTTATAAATAGAACCATTGAATTTCAGAGGTAAAAGTGTCCTGAGAATATGGATATTTAAAAATTAACTAAGCCAGGTGTGTTGGCACACATCTGTAATTCCAGTACTTGGGAGGCTGAGACAGGAGGACTGCAGGTTGGAGGACACCCTCAACAAATAATGAGCCTCTCATCAACCTAGCAGGAACCTGTTTTTTTTTTTGTGTGTGTGTGTGTGTGTGTGTGTGTGGTACTGGGGATGGAACCTGGGGGAATACTACCTCTGAGCTACAGCCCCAGCCCTATTTTTTATTCTTTATTTTGAAACAGGGTCTCACTAAGTTGTGGAGGGCCTCACTTAGCAGCTGAGGCTGGCCTCGAACCCAGATCCTCCAGTCTCAGCCTCCCAAATGCTGAGATTACACGAGTGCACCACCATGCCTGGCTAGGAACCTTTTTTTTAAAAAAATAGGACTGGAGGTATAGCTTGGAGATAGAATGCCCCTGGATTCAATCCCTATTACCATAAGAAAATAAAAAATAAAAAGGGCTGGGGGTATAGTTCAGAGGTAGAATGCATCTGCATTCAAATCCCCAGTGCCAATAAATAAAATACATCTTCACAAGTTGTCAGGGTGATTGATGACTTAGTTTTTAGATGCTATATTCCTCTGCAAATGCCAAGTTCAATGTATTTTAAAAACTCTGAAGATTTAGTGCTAAGTTCTAAATTGTGGACTCTTATTTTCAACCATATATAGAAATAACCATAGTTTCAACTTAAGTGAGTGGAATTTCCTGGATAGCAGCAGCAGCAGCAGCAGCAGCAGCAGCAGCAGCAGCAGGAGCGCCAGGCAGCATCGCCTGCCTAAGCTATTGAGTATTGGGTCAGTGAGGACAGCAACTGCAGCAAGGTGGCTAGCTCTGCAACCCAACTCCAGGCCTCCTTCTCCTCCAGCCAGCTGACCAGCAGTTTGACCATGGTCTTATTTCTGGACTCTCTATATTGTTGCATTGGTCTATATGTCTGTTTTCTTATTTATTTTATTTATTGTTTGCAGTACTGGGGATTGAACCCAGGTACCTCCGAGTACACCCACAGCCCCATATTTTATTCTTTATTTTGAAACAGGGTCTCACAAAGTTGCAGAGGGCCTCACTAAGTAGTTGAGGCTGGCTGCAAACCCGTATCCTCCGGTCTCAGCCGCCCAAGAACTAGGATTACAAGCATGCGCTACCATGCCTGGTTTATATGTCTGTTTTTATAACTAATTACTTGCCTCCTTTTTTTCTTGTTCTTTTTTTGTGTGTGGTACTGGGGATGGAACCCAGGGTCATTCTACCTGCCAGCTACATCTGTGGTCCTATTTTTTATTCTTTATTTTGAAACAGGGTCTCACTAAGTTGTGGAGAGCCTCACTAAGTTGCTGTGGCTAGCTGCGAACCCTGGTCCTCCTGTCTCAGCCTTCCAAGTACTGGGATTACAAGCATGTGCCACCCTGCCCGGCTTGTTCATTTTCTCTCTCTCTCTCTCTCTCTCTTTTTTTTTTGGTACTGGGGATTGAACCCAGGGACATTCTACCTCCGAGCTACGCCTCCAGTCCTATTTTTTATTCTTTATTTTTTTTTGAAACAGGGTCTCACTAAGTTGCAGAGGGCCTCACTAAATAGTTGAGGCTGGCCGCAAACCCGGATCCTCCTGTCTCAGCCTCCCAAGTACTGGGATTACAAGCGTGTGCCACCACGCCTGGCTTATTCCTTTTCTTTTTTTTTTTTTTGCGGTACTGGGGATTGAACTCAGGGGCATTCTACCTCCGAGCTACACCCCCAGCCCTATTTTTTATTCTTTATTTTGAAACCGAGTCTCACTAAGTTGCGGAGTGCCTCACTAGGTAGCTGAGGCTGGCCTCGAACCCGTATCCTCCGGTCTCAGCCTCCCGAATGCTGGGATTACAAGCATGCGCCACCACGCCCGGCTTATTCCTTTTCTTAAATTAAAAACTTTACTAATTTTTTTCGGTTTCTATTTTTTTTTTAAATCAGTGTTTAAACCAATATACATTGCTTTAATTACATCCATGTATGTTAATATACATCTTGATCATTCTTTTATCATACATTGTCATCAAAAATATTTTTATTTTTTCTTAGATTCATGAGTTTAAAAAATGAGTTTTAAAGCCAGGAGTGTAGCACATGTTTGTAATCCCAGTACTTGGGAGGCTGAGACAGGAGGATTGTAGGTTCAACGCTAGCTTCAGCAATTTAGTAAGGCTCTCAGCAATTTAGTGAGACCCTGCTTCCAAAATGGAAATAAAATAGGCAGGGGTGGTGGCGTGTGCTTGTAATCCCAGTACTTGGGAGGCTGAGACCGAAGGATTGGGATTTGTGGCCAGCCACAGCTATTTAGAGAGATCCTGTTTCAAAAATAAAGAATAAAAAATAGGACCGGGGGTGTAGCTCAGAGGTAGAATGCCCCTGGGTTCAATCCCCAGTACAAGGTAAAAAAAGGAAATAAAATAGGTCTGAGGCTATAACCCAGAGGTAGATGGCTCCTGGGTTCCATCCCTGGTACTGAGAAAAATAAAATATTTGAATCAGGAAATTTGTCACTTGCAATATGAACCTAAGTTATAATTATGCTCAGTGAAATAAGCTAAGTAAACAGAGACAAAGACCAGATGACCTCATTCATTTATTTTGTGGTACTGAGGATTGAACCCAGGGGCATTCTACCTTCAATCTGCACCCCCAGCCCTGTTTTTTTTTTTTTTTTTTTTATTCTTTATTTTGAAACAGGGTCTCCCTAAATTGTGGAGGGCCTCACTAAGTAGCTGAGGCTGGCCCCGAACCCAGATCCTCTGGTCTCAGCCTCCCACATACTGGGTTACAAGTGTGTGCCACCACGTCAGGCCACATGATCTCATTTATATCTGGAATCTTTTTGTATGTGTGTGTGTGTGTGGTACTGGGTATTGAATCCAGGGCCATTCTACCTTCAAGCTACACCCTCAACCCTCTTTTATTTTTATTTATTTTCTGTGTGGTGCTGGGGATTGAACCCAGAGGCATTCTACCTATGAGCTACACCACCAGCCCAGTTTTATTTATTTGGAAACAGGGTCTTGCCAGGTTGAAGAGAGTCTCCCTGCTTGCTGAAGCTGTCCTCGAATCTGAGGTCCTCCTGTCTCAGCCTCCCAAGTACTGGGATTCCAGGCGTGTACCATCACGCCTGGGTGGTTACTAGGTATTGGCAGGGGAAAATAGGGAGGCATCTGACAATGGGTATAAAGTTAGAGGGAATAATTTCTGGTGTTGTGTGCATGTATGTAATAAATATATATATTTATATATATTAATATATAGAAAATAATTTGATTTTGTGGTACTGGGATTGAACCCAGGAGCATCATTCCTCTGAGCTACACTTCCAGCTTTATTTTTATTGTTTTTTAGTTTGAAACAGGTCTCATTGACCTTGCTAAGTTGCTAACACTGTCCTCGAAACTGTGAACCTCCTGTTTCAGCTTCCCAAGTACTGGGATTACAGATGAGTGCCACCAAACCCAGCTAAAAAAAGTGCCCCCGTTTTTTTGTGTGTGGTGCTGGGGCTTGAACCCTAGGGCATTCTGCCTCCAGGCAGCCCTATTTTATTTATTTATTTTTTGGTGTGTGTGTGGTACTAGGGATTGAACCCAGGGGCATGCTACCTCCAAACTACATCCCCAGCTCTTTTTATTGTTTGGAAACAGAGTCTCACTACGTTGCTGACAGCCTCACAATTACTGAGGCTTGCTTCGAACCTATGATCCTCTTGTCTCAGTCTCCCAAGTACTGAGACTATAAGCATGCGCCAACACACCCGACCCTATTTTTTTTTATTTGGAAACAGGTTCTTGCTAAATTGCTGACAATTTCACAAAGTTACTGAGGCTGGCCTTGAACCCACAATCCTTCTGTCTCAGCCTCCCAAGTACTGGGATCACAGGCATGCTTCACCATGCCCAGTTAAAGTTTTAAACCTTGCAAAAAAAGAAGAAAAAAAAAGTCATATTTTATTCTCTCCAAAATAAAAAAACCAGGAATCAATTTTGGGAAGCTACTGCCCTCTAGAGGTGCATTTGGGAATGCTGGGGGTCCTTTGTGGCTGGCTATTAACTAATGAGGTGGGGGTAGTTGCTATTGGCATTGTCTCAGCTGTTTTTTTTTCTTTTTTTTAGTACTGGGGATTGAACCCAGGGGCATTCCACCTCCGAGCTACACCCCCGGTCCTATTTTTATTCTTTATTTTGAAACAGGATCTCCCTAAATTGCGGAGGGCCTAAATAGCTGAGGCTGGCTGAGAACCTGGATCCTCCAGTACCAGGCTCCCAAGAACTGGGATTACAAGTGTATGACACCACACCCAGCTCTGAAACTCAGTTTTATACATGAACTTTCTTCCTCAAGAGAGCAACAGAACTCTGAGTGTATGGTACTAGGTCTTGAACCCAGAGCCTCAATGGCAAGTGTTCTACCATGGAGATACATGTCCAGTGGTAAGAAATCACTTTGAAACACTATGAAAAGATCTACAAAGTTACGTGTTGCATCTTAAATTCTCCATTGTAAACCATGGTGAGGCATGCCTGTAATCTCAGTACTTGGAAGGCTGAGACAGGAGGACTGCAGGTACGAGGCTAGCCTCAGCAACTTGGTGAGACCCTGTCTTAAAATAAGAAATAAAGCCAGGCATGGTGGCGCACGCTTGTAATCCCAGCATTTGGGAGGCTGAGACTGGAGAATCTGGGTTCGAGGCCAGCCTCAGCTACCTAGTGAGGCACTCCGCAACTTAGTGAGACCCTGTTTCAAAATAAAGAATAAAAAATAGGGCTGGGGGTATAGCTTGGAGGCAGAATGCCCCTGAGTTCAATCCCCAGTACTGCAAAATAAATAGATACATTAAAAAAATAGGACTGGGGGTGTAGTTTGGAGGTCGAATGCCCCTGGGTTCAATCCCCAGTATACCATACACTGTCCATTATGGTTAGTCTAAGAGGACTTGGTAAGGAGGGTAGGGGATGGAGAGAAGACACCAGAGTGTGAAATACATTAGGGGCGTCCACAAACTGTATGAGAACATGAGTCTGTTAGGAAGTTCACTGATCTACTGGCTTTGAGCCTGGCTTATTATCCCACTAGCATTTATTTCAACACTGCACACAGCTACAGTATTAATTACATATGAATAACAAAAGGTAAAGACTTCTGACTGACCCAGTGCTATACAGCTACATACAAGCAAATGTTAATAAATGGCTGAAGTGCTATCTTAGTTGCAGGACAGACCTGAGGTACTAGAAGGGTAGAGCCTGAATCCTTTTAGGTACTTTAAAATTATACAGGATAAATTTCTACTTGTTAATATCCATTCTCCCCTTCCCCTGATAAAACTGTCATTTTCCTGCTTCCTGATGGGTAGGTGTGGCCATGTGACTGCTGGCTAATGAATGGACTGTGTGAGCTTCTTACATAGGGAAGCTGCCTGTTCCTGAATCTTTTCCCCTTCTTGACTTGCTAAGAATGACAACTTGAGTGGCACCTTAGACATGGAAATGGAGGCCATGGATGGTTCACAAGCCAGATCTTTGGATGACTACCT
Source organism: Graphiurus murinus (assembly GCA_004027655.1). Classification (NCBI taxonomy): domain Eukaryota; kingdom Metazoa; phylum Chordata; class Mammalia; order Rodentia; family Gliridae; genus Graphiurus; species Graphiurus murinus. The sequence continues at coordinate 24,104 of PVLC010013942.1, read as the reverse complement.
GGATCACAGCCAGTGTATTTTGGAGGATTTCCTGCTGTTTTTTCATATGCTGACTGCTAAACTGCCCTGTCAACTATAGACTCCAAACAAGGGCTATGACAACTAGGTGTAGTGGTGTGTGCCTATAATCCCAGTCCTTGGGAGGCTGAGACAGGAGGACTGCAGGTTCAAGGCCAGCTCAGCAACATAGCAAGAGCTTCCTTCAAAATAAAAAATACGAGATAGGGATGTATTTCAGTGGTACAGCCTTGCTCAGCATGCGTGAGGCCCTGGATTCATCCCCAATACCACAAAAACAAAATAAAAAATAAAAAGGGCTGGAGGTAGAATGCCCTTGGTTAAAAAAAAACAACAACAAAAAACCAAAAACACAAACCCCCCCAAAAAAAACAAAAATAAGAAATGAGAGAAATAACATCAGGTCTCAATAAAAATATGTAGTTTTCCTTTTTGTTATATTTACATATAAATATCCTATAAAATAATTTGTATTTATAAGCTTAGTATATTACCAATAGGCACAGTCCTGAATAGTTTAAAAGTCAACTTACAGGATCTATTTTGTTTGTGTGTGGTACTGGGGATGGAACCCAACGGTATACCACCTCTGAGCTACACCCCCAGTCCTATTTTTTTGTGGTACTGGAGGTGGAATCCAGGGGCATTCTACCTCTGAGCCACACCTCCAGTCCCATTTTATTCTTTTATTATTATTATTTTTTACTGGGGAAAACTGGGCGTGGTGGAACACACCTGTTTAAAAAAAAAACAGCCGGGCGTGGTGGCGCACGCTTGTAATCCCAGCATTCCGGAGGCTGAGACCGGAGGATCCAGGTTCTCGGCCAGCCTCAGCTACCTAGTGAGGCATTCCGCAACTTAGTGAGACTCGGTTTCAAAATAAAGAATAAAAAAAAATAGGGCTGGGGGTATAGCTCGGAGGTAGAATTCCCCTTGAGTTCCATCCCCAGTACCACAAAAAAACAAAAAACAAAACAAAACAAAAAAACCAAAAAAAGAAAAGAAGTAAGATGCTATCATTGGGGGAAAGTGCATAAGAGACATAGAGCCTCTCTATACTATCTGTACAACTTCTTGTGAATCTATAATTTTTGTGTATCTGTATAATGTGCGGTACTGGGGATTGAAACCAGGAGCATTCTACCTCCGAGCTACATCCCCAGCCCTATTTTTTTTTTTTTAATTCTTTTTTTTTTTGCAGTACTGGGGACTGAACTCAGGGGCATTCTACCTCCGAGCTATACCCCCAGCCCTATTTTTTTTTCTTTATTTTTGAAACCGAGTCTCACTAAATTGCGGAGTGCCTCACTAGGTAGCTGAGGCTGGCCGTGAACCCGGATCCTCCGGTCTCAGCCTCCCGAATGCTGGGATTACAAGCGTGCGCCACCACGCCCGGCTTTAATTCTTTCTTTCTTTCTTTCTTTATTTATTGGTCCCTGGGATTGAACCTAGGGGCATCCTACCTCCGAGCTACACCCCCAGCCCTATTTTTTATTCTTTATTTTGAAACCGAGTCTCACTACGTTGCGGAGTGCCTCACTAGGTAGCTGAGGCTGGCTTTGAATCCGGATCCTCCAGTCTTAGCCTCCCGAATGCTGGGATTACAAGCATGCGCCACCACGCCCGGCTTATTCTTTTATTTTGAAACAGGGTCTCACTGAGTTACGGATGGCCTTACTAAGTTGCTGAGGCTGGCTGCAAACCTGCAATCCTCCTGTCTCAACCTCCTAAGTACTGGAATTACAAGTGTGCGCCACCATGCCCAGCCCCCCAGTCCTATTTTACTGTTTATTTTGAAACAGGGTCTCACTAAATTGTGGAGGGCCTCACTAAGTAGCTGAGGCTGGCCACGAACCCGGATCCTCCTAAGTACTGGAATTACAAGTGTGTGTCACCACACCTGGCTACTTATAAGATCTTTAAAAAAGGGCAGAAACTAGCCAGGCGTGGTGGCGCATGCTTGTAATCCCAGCATTCGGGAGGCTGAGACTGGAGGATCCGGGTTCTCGGCCAGCCTCAGTTACCTAGTGAGGCACTCCGCAACTTAGTGAGACCTGGTTTCAAGATAAAGAATAAAAAATAGGGCTGGGGGTGTAGCTCGGAGGTAGAATGCCCCTGAGTTCAATCCCCAGTACCGCAAAAAAAAGGGGGGGGGCAGAAACTGGGGGGGGGAGGCTTTATTACAGCTATATTTAATATAATTTCAAGGTATATCGCCATGTTCAATATAATTCATATCCAGTGTGAACCAGGTGAGTTTCATACACCTATCGGGGCTTTCTTTGCAGATTATATACCACGGAAGGAGGCTTCTTGGTTTTATATGCCACACTTTTCTTGATGCGCTCTCCTTTGATGTTAACAATATATGGCAGGAGAGGGGGCCGGACTGTCAGCACAGTTCCTTGAGGTGTGTAGCCTCGGAGGTGTAGTTTGTCCTTAAAGTGAGGTGTAACTGCAACCCAACCTAGGAGACATGAGACAGAATGTAAAATGCTGTTAGCAACCATCTTACTAAGAACCTCAAACGAAAGCTGAAAATAGAGCAACAAAGAAGGCCACTGTGTTCTCTTTCACTCTATTTTTAATTTTTTTTTTGTGTGTGTGTGTGGTACTGGGAATTCAACCTAGGGGCCTTCTATACATCCTTTTTAAACTTTATTTTGGCTGGTTTTGAAGATGTAATCCTTCTCTTTCAGCTTCGAAAGTGTTGGGATTACAGGTGTGTGCCACCATACCCAGCCACTGTATTTTTAAAAAAGCATACAATGAGCCAGGCGTGGTGGCGCACACATGTAATCCCAGCACTTGTAAGGCTGAGACAGGAGGATTGCAGGTTCAAGGCCAGCCTCAGCAACTTAGTGGGGCCCTCTGCAACTGAGTCAAACCCTGTTTCAAAATAAAAAATAGGGCTGGGTTGTAGTTCAGAGGTAGAATGACCCTGGGTTCAATCACCAGTACTACAAAAAAAAAAATAAATAAATAAAAAGCATACAAAGTATTTGTGGAAAATACAAAGCTATTTTCAGAACAGGCTGCAATTTCTAAATAAACTAGTGTGTATACGTTAAAATAAGGCATAAGTTTATAATACACTCAAGTCAGTAAAGCTTCTTTATTTGTTTTTTAAAAAGTGCTTGGTATAAGCTGGGCATGGTGGCACACGCTTGTAATCCCAATATTTGGGAGGCTGAAACAGGAGGATCCAGGTTCTCGGCCAGCCTCAGCTACTTAGTGAGGCCCTCTGCAACTTAATGAGACCCTGTTTCAAAAATAAAAGAATAAAAAATAGGACTAGGGGTGTAGTCCGGAGGTAGAATGCCCCTGGGTTCAATCCCCAGTACTGCAAAAAAAAAAAAAAAAAAAAGTGCTTGGTGTGAAATTACCTGCAGAGGAAAACTTGATGTCAGCCACTGCTTCAGATCCCCCAAGTCCTTCTTGTAAAGTAATGTCTTCAGCAACAAGAGGAGGGAAGTCTGCCATTCGTTCTTCTCCGCCTATTGGAACCTTTCAATGAAATAACACGAGCATGTTTAGAAGTGCAAATTAAATTCCCTGTAACTGTAATATTAGGTAAATCACTAATAATTCTGTACCTAGATCAAGAATAAAATCCTTTTAAACATTCAGGTTTTGTGAATTTTTTGGTACTGGAAATGGAATCCTGGGGCATTCCTCTTCTGAGCTACACCTCCAGCCCTTTTTATTTTTTATTGAAACAGGGTCTTTGCTAAGTTGCTAAGACTAGTCTTGAATCTGTGCTCCTCCTGTCTCAGCTGAGGCTGGCCTCGAACCCGGATCCTCCGGTTTCAGCCTCCCAAATGCTGGAATTACAAGCGTGAGCCACCATGCCCGGCTAATTTTTTTTTGGTGGTACTGGGGATTGAACCCAGGGGCATTCTACCCTGGAGCTACACCTCTAGTCTTATTTTTTATTCTTTATTTATTTTTTGTGGTACTGGGGATGGAACCCAGAGACATTCTACCTCTAAGCTACACCCCCAGCCCAATTTTATTTCTTATTTGGAAACAGGGTCTCGCTAGATTACTGAGAGCCTTGCTAAGTTGCCGAGGCTGGGTTTGAACCTGTGATCCTCCGATCTCAGCCTCCCAAGTACTGGGATTACAAGTCTTTGTCACCACGCCCAGCTCTTTATTCTTTATTTTGAAACAGGTTCTCACCAAGTTGCTGAGGCTAGCCTAGAACCTGTGATCCTCTCATCTCGGCTTTTCAAGTGCTGAGATTACAAGAGAGTGCCACCACGCCTGGCTCAACATGGTTTTAATTTTAGTCTGGCTTTCTTAGGAAATCCAGACAGAGAAGTATTTAATTCTCAAGTCGCTCGTCCTTCTTTTTATCTTTTTTGAAGGGAGTGAGAGTGTATGTGTGCATGTGTATACACTTTTGTGGTGCTCGGGATTGAATGTAGGCAAACACTCTAATAGTGGGCTACACTTTCTATTCTGTTATTTATTTATTGGTACCAGAAATTGAATCCACAGGCATTTTTATAACTTTTTGTTTTGGAACAGAGTCTCACTAGGTTGCTGAGGCCAGTCTTGAACCTGTGATCTTCCTGTTTCAGTCTCACAAGTACTGGGATTACAGGCATGCACCACCATGTACAGCTCCCTATTTTTTTTTTTTTTCTTCTTTTTTGCGGTACTGGGGATTGAACCCAGGGGCATTCTACCTCCGACCTACACCCCCAGCCCTATTTTTATTCTTTATTTTGAAACCGAGTCTCACTAAGTTGTGGAGTGCCTCACTAGGTAGCTGAGGCTGGCTGCGAACCCGGATCCTCCGGTCTCAGCCTCTCAAATGCTGGGATTATAAGCGTGCACCACTACACATGGCTTCAATATCCTTTTTCATATAGAGTCCACTTCATATAGAGTTTCATTTCGTAGACAAACTCTTCAAAGAGAATGAGGTGAAGGGAGAGCTAGCTAACATAAAACAGATGGTTCTGCCCAATATGGGCTTTCTTAGCAGGCCCATGGGACCATCACAATGCATACCAACCACAACTGTGCAACTGTCAAGCTGTGTTGCCTTACCTGGAGTAACATATGGCCTGCGTGCTTCTGATACACAGCATCTGCCTTGTCTAAGGAAGTAATATGCACAGGAAGAGAGTTGGAAGCCACAACTGTAAACCAAGCTGATTGATTTCCCTTAAGAAAAGAGCAAAGAAGTTATTTTACACAATGAAAAACTTGGAAACCCCACACATTACAAGGTACAATAAAAATGAGAAATCAAATCAAGAGTTCCCTTTACAAGAACAAAGGTAGGGCATTTTAGAATTTAGTTGATTCTTTCTGTCCACCATCCATCCATCCATCCATCTATCTTTCTTCCATCTGCACTGGGAACTGAACTCAGCTGCATACTACTTCTATCGCTTTTTTATTTTTATTTTGAAACAAGGTCTTGCTAAGTTGCTTAGGCTGGCCTCCAACCTGTGATCCTCCTGTCTTAGTTTCCCAAGTACTGGGATTACAGGTGTGCGTCATACCAGTTGGCTGTGGATACTACTGTGTGTGTGTGTGTGTGTGGTACTTGGGATTGAACCCAGGGACATTCTACCTGAGTTACACCCCCAAGTCCCCTACCCTGCTCCCCCCATATATATATATTTTTTCAGTACTAGGGATTGAACCCAGGGGCATTCTACCCACAGTCTTTTTTTTTTTTTGGAAAGAAGGTCTTGCTGGGTTGCTGAGTCTTTCTACACTGCTGAGGCTGCCTCGGAACCTGCAACCTTCCTGTCTTAGCCTCCCAAGTACTGGAATTACAGGCATCATGATGCCTGGCTAAAAAAAAATTTTTTTGGCCTATTCCTTTTCCTCAAGTTTTCATTATGGAAATTTCCAAACATTTAAGAAACTGCACAATCATCACTTAGTTATATACACATTTTGGCGATCTTATTCATATATCTACTTCCTTAGAGTATCTCCTAATAAGCCGGGCGTGGTGGTGCACGCTTGTAATCCCAGCATTTGGGAGGCTGAGACTGGAGGATCCTGGTTCGCAGCCAGCCTCAGCTACCTAGTGAGGCACTCCGCAACTTAGTGAAACCCTGTTTCAAAATAAAGAATAAAAAATAGGGCTGGGGGTATAGCTCGGAGTTAAATCCCCAGTACCGCAAAAAAAAAAAAAAAAAAAAAAAAGTATCTCCTAATAGTCACTTTTTGTTTGTTTGTGGTACTGAGATTGAGCCCAGGGACATTCTACCTCCTAGCTACAACCTCAGTCCTATTTTTTATTCTTTATTTTGAGACAGGGTCTCTCTAAGTTGCAGAGGGCCTCACTAAGTAGCTGAGGCTGGCTATGAACCTGGATCCTCTGGTCTCAGCTTCCCAAGTACCAAGATTACTAGTGTGCGCCACCAAGCCCGGCTCACTTTTTTTCTTTTCTAGTGCTAGGGATTGAACCCTCGGCCTTGAGCATGCAAGGCAAGAACTTTGCCACTGAGCTACATCCCAGCCCTTAGTCATTTGTTAATGATACAGACTGTTCTTACCTGCAGGAAATCTATGCGGCCGATAGCACCCAAAAATAGAACCATTCCTGGTTTAAGCACAAAAGTTCTTGGAACAATAGAATGTGTTGGCAAAACAATATTTACTTCTTTTTCTGTTAGAAGATTTAAAATCTGTGAAGCAAATGGGAGATTTTTTAGAGAATCATTTTTACTGAATATATTACTTTGTGATTTATCTATAAAAATAAAAGTGATGAAAAAATATTCCAGACTTTGCAATAAACCAAATTATGTCAATTAACTACACATATAACTTACATAGATTCTTTTTGTCTAAATTATTTTCAGTTTAGTGGTGGTTGTATTTACTTCACAACTGAATTTTGAGTAAAATTTTGAGTGGCAAAACAACTTTATGGCCGGGCGTGGTGGCGCACGCTTGTAATCCCAGCATTCGGGAGGCTGAGACCGGAGGATCCGGGTTCGCGGCCAGCCTCAGCTACCTAGTGAGGCACTCTGCAACTTAGTGAGACTCGGTTTCAAAATAAAGAATAAAAAATAGGGCTGGGGGTGTAGCTCGGAGGTAGAATGCCCCTGAGTTCCATCCCCAGTACCGCAAAAAAAAAAAAAAAAAAAAAAAAAAAAAAAAAAAAAAAAAAAAAAAAAAAAAAAAAAAAAAAAAAAAAAAAAAAAAAAAAAAAAAAAAAAAAAAAAAAAAAAAAAAAAAAAAACTTTATGAATGAGACTTTTCTATGTCAGCAATATCCCCCAAAGGTCAAAATTGTTATGAATATGGAAATATTGCTTGCTCAATACCAAGGGAGAAAATATATGCTCAGGGATTCTGGGAAGCAGTAGTTACCAGCTTAAAGTAATGGAATATGTGACGCATTCAATGCAAAATGGTAAACTTATTCTACATGCAGGTCAAGAGCTTGAAGAACCTCTTTCTAAATTCTGAACTTTGATATTTTTATTTCCCCTGAGTAGTCAGTAGAAAATGAAAAAAAGTTTATGAACTCTCTGGCTTGTAAACTTGAAGATTTCTTTTTTTGGAATTATTGGGGACTGAACCTAAAGCCTCACACATGCTAGGCAGTGGGCTACATCCCCAATCCTTTTATTGTTACTATTTTATTTTATTTTTTTTAATCTTGAGACAGTCTTGGTAAGTCTCTCAGGCTGGCCTGAAACTTTTGATTCTCCTGCCTCATCCTCCCAAGTAGCTAGGATTATAGGTTTATAACACCATACTCAGAAAGAATGAAGATTTTTTTCAAAGAGTCTAGAGAAAACAGAATAGGAAAGACAGGATGCACAAGATTCTGGTAAGAATTAAGGAAAAAAAAAATCAGATAGAAAAGAGGGAAAGGGGTGTAGCTCAGTTTTAGAGTGCTTGCCTAGTTATTCTAGTGAGGATAGCCCTGGGTTCTATCCTTAGCACTGCTTAAAAAAAAAAAAAAGATCAGCCAGGTGTGGTGGTATATGCCTATAATCCCAGTACTTGGGTGGGAGGCTGAGACAGGAGAATTGTAGGTTTGAGGAGAGCCTCAGCAATTTAGTGAGATCCCTTTTCAAATAAAAAACAAAATAGGGCTGGAGATCTAGCTCAGAGGTAGAGAGACCCTGGGTTCAATCTCAGTACCACCACAACCAAAAACAAAAACAAAACAAAATAAAACAAACAAACAGCAAAAAAGGGATAAAAACTTGTGGATTTGGTTCTTAAAAAAAAAACAAGGCATGTCTGTAACCCCAGTACTTGGGAGGCTGAGACAGGAGGATTGCAGGTTAGAAGTCGGCCGCAGCAACTTAGCAAGAGACTCTCAGCAACTTAGCGAGACTCTGTGTCCAAGTAAAAAATAAAATAGGGCTGGGAGTATAGCTCAGAGGTAGAAGGCCCCTGGGTTTTACCCCCAGTAAAAACACACACACACCCCTACAACAACAAAACAAACAAGGAAATAAAAAAAATGGTACAGAGCGAGGCTCACATGAAAGTTATGTTGAACATTCCTAACCTGAAGACCTGAAACCTAAAATGCTCTAGAATCCTTTGCTTTTCAGATTAGAGATGCTCAACTGGTAAAGTCTATGCAAATATTTCAAAATCTGAAAACTTCAATATTGGAAATATTTCTGGTTCCAGGCATTTCAGATAAGAGATATTCAACCGGTAAGAAAGGGGCTGCAAATAAATTTTCCTCATTATTTGTGTTCAAGAGGCACATTAATAGCCATGTACATAAAATAATTTTTTTTTTAAGCTGAGCATCTAATACTATAATTTTACAACAGAGTTCTTTGGTTCAGTTGGGGACCAGTGGTTTAAGGCATTAATAAATGTTGCTTAGCTGGGAGTGGTGGACATGCCTGTAATCCTAGTACTTGGGAGGCTGAGACAGGAGGATCATAGGTTTGAGGCCAGTCTCAGCAACTTAGTGGGGTCCTCTGTAATTTAGCAAGACCCTGTTTCAAAATAAAAAATAAAATAGGGCTGGAGGAATAGCTTTAAAGGTAAAGCATTCCTGGGTTCCACACCCAGTACCAGAAAAAAAAAAAAAAAAGACAAAACAAAAAACAAAAACCTTTTATATCCAAAAACTCGAGGGTCTCATTCTGCTGGCTTAAAATACCTTGGCAATTCTTGCCTTTCTGACCCAACTATTTCACAACAGCATATATGACTAAAGTCATGGCTATCCATGACTTAGAGGAGTCTAAACGGGAAGAATTAGTTGGTAAAGATAGAGTGGTAGAACATTATCAAAAAGCAGTCCAGTTGCTCTGTAGTAATGGATTGCTAAGGGAGAAAAGACTGGGCAAGAACAATTTTTCTAGGAGGGAAATATGGATGTGAAAACGTCCATATGATTCCATGATGTGAGACACCAAGTAGAATACACTTCTGAGAATGAAACTGTAAGTGAACCTGATGAGACAAAGGGAAGTACCTAAGGAACCAGTGTTATTTCACAGAGAAGAGTTAGAAACTGGCAGTAGCCAGACTCAAAGGAAGAGATTGGTGAGGGTGTATTCTAAATGCCCCTGGCACTACTTTAAAATATGCCAAAGTCTAGCAAGAAAAATAGGTATTATGTTCCTTCCACACAGCATTGAGAAACAATGGGTACAAGTTAAAGGGAGACTATTCAGCACAATATAAAGAGTAGATCCTTTGATCTTGGGAGGCTGTGCGACATTGCTTCATGGAACAGTGAGTCACCCTTTCCTTCAGTTCAAGCTGGACGACCTCATGATGGCTATGTAATAGAATGATTTGAAGAGTGGAATAGGGAGCTGGACTGCAGTGATATTTATGATTTTTTCAAAATCTAGGACCACGAGCTGGGCGTGGTGGCGCACGCTTGTAATCCCAGCATTTGGGAGGCTGAGACTGGAGGATCCGGGTTCGCGGCCAGCCTCAGCTACCTAGTGAGGCATTCCGCAACTTAGTGAGACCCTGTTTCAAAATAAAGAATACAAAATAGGGCTGGGGGTGTAGCTTGGAGGTAGAATGCCCCTGAATTCAATCCCCAGTACCAAAAAAAAAAAAAAAAAAAAGAAGCATTCAAAATCTAGGACCCTGTAAATATTTCCTTAAGGTGACAACCACAATAATAACACAAGTACACTGCCTGGAGCAATCTACCAAATGAATAGACTTGATGGCATATAGATCCATCCCTGAACTACTTTTATGAATGAATTGTAACTGAATCTAAAATCAAACTATACCTCTTTGTTTTCTGCCAATTAAGACAGCACTTCTGTAAGTGAAAGCAAATGTTTTTAGAAGGAAGCAAATACATACACAATTTTCTTTTGTAATTCCAGGGGTGTCATAAAACCAGTGGGCATCTTTCACATCTTGTGGAGTCAATTCTACTCGTTCGGTGGATTTGTGCACAACAACGGGTTCATTTCCCATGTCAAAGGAAAGCGAATCAGCATCAAACTCAAAGTCAGCTTCATTCTTTTGTTCCTTTGAATACAAGAATGTTCTTCCAACTCTTCCTAGAACAGATTATGTTGAGATTATTAGTTGCTACTTTTTTTTTGGTGGTGGTATGGGGGATTGAACCCAGGGGCATTCTACCTCTGAGCTACACCCCCAGCCCTATTTTATTCTTTATTTTTGAAAGAGTCTCACTAGGTTGTGGAGGGCCCCACTAAGTAGCTGAGGCTGACAAGGAACCTGTCTCAGTTTCCCAAGTACTGGGATTACAAGCATGCTCCATCACGCCCAGAGTAGTCACTACTTTGATGCTTTTGACTCCAGACAAATAATTTTTATGTTTGCCTCAAACAAATCACTAAGACTAACTACAGCATGTGGAAGTGAGACTATGATGATACCTGTGCTTTTATTTTTTTGATACACGGTGGGATTCAGACCCTTGTAATGATTGAGTGTGTCTGGCAAGTATAAGGAGGCATTTGGTATTGGAAACCGAACAGTTTTTAGTAAAGCAAGGCTGAAAAGAAATTACAAGGAGAGAGGAACAATGTAACTTAAAGCTGCTGCATGGAGCAGATGACCTTTACCACCTGTACTAATCTAGGTTTCCAACAGTAGAGCCTTTGCCTCTAAAAGCCCTCTGTTCCAGAATGAGGAAGGAAATCTCTTCCCACAGAATCTGGCTGGCCCTAGACAGCTGTATGGTAGGTTCTCAATAAAGAATTGATACACCTCTAGCCCTTTTTTATTTTGAAACAGAGAATGCTAAGTTGCTGAGGCTGTCTTTGAACCTGTGATCCTCCTGTTTCAGCCTCCTAAGTACTAGGATTACAGGTGTGCTACCATGCCTAGCTTCAACAAAGAATTTTAACATAGAACCAACTAGTGTTTTCCCAGAGAATGATTACCTCCTACATACCCAGAGGTTGCTTACCTATTACATAACCATGTTTTTTAAAGAGATTAAGTTGATTTTGTTCTTGTTCACTAAGATCTTCTTCTGCTTTGGCTGCATCTTTTTTAAGTCTTTTTTGTCTTTTAAACATTCTGTAAGGGGTTGGGTTGCAAATAGGAAACTTCAGAAGATTTAATGTAGTACCTGAAATACCAAAGAATAAATGTTTTTAGAAAAGGGAATGAGGGAAGGAAAATGAGCATTTCTTAAGCTCTACGCTATATTGGCTACTGTGACTTATCTCCCTTAACCTTCAATGACAACCCTCTATAAAATTATTCCAACTGTACAAATGAAAAAAATAGGCTTTTTTTTTTTTGTTTACGGATGGAACTGAGAGGCATTCTACCTCTAAGCTACACTCCAGCCCTATTTTTTCTTTTATTTTGAAACAAGGTCTCACTAAGTTGCAGAGGGCCTCATTAAGTTGGTGAGGCTGGCCAGGAACCTGCAATCATCCTGTCTCAACCTCCCTAGTACTGGGATTACAAGTGTCCGTCTGCCACCACGCCTGGCTTAGAGGTTTCTTTTTTTTTTTTTTTTTTGCGGTACTGGGGATTGAACTCAAGGGCCTTCTACCTCCGAGATATACCCCCAGCCCTATTTTTTATTCTTTACTTTGAAACCAAGTCTCACTAAGTTGTGGAGTGCCTCACTAAGTAGCTGAGGCTGGCCTCGAACCCGGATTCTCCAGTCTCAGCCTCCCGAATGCTGGGATTACATGCGCTACCACACCCGGCTGCTTAGAGGTTTCTTAAAGTCACAAAACTGATATTCTTCTCAAGAAAGCTAGATGCCACATTGCATGAATATTAATGAATTATTCAAATGTTTCATTTGTATAGTATAATGGTCTCAAAAATAAACTAATGTGAAGAGTAAGACTGAGGGAGTTTGAGAAAGTAACATGCAACTGAGTACAGCGATCCATGCCTATAATGTCAGTACTTGGCTGAGACAGTAAGATGGCAGGTTCAATGACAGCCTCATCAATTTAACAAACCCTGCTCGGAAGCAGAATGCCACTGAGTTCAATCCTAGCACCAAAAACATACAGAGAAGTAAGCTGCAAGAGAAACCTCCTCGAGGGGAGAAACTTTGTTTTGTTCCATGGTGAATCTTCAGGGTCCAGTGCCTGGAACATAGAAGCCCTCAATAAACATTTCTGTTAAAAAATTACAATACATACTCAATATCTAAGCACTATATCGACAAAGAAGAGAGGTGTGACCAAAGTAGGGAGAGAATTTCTAAAAGTGGCCACAGTACACATGAAGGAAGGATGTACTAGGTACTTGGGCCACGACCAGATGTCCACTTAGCAAGCCGGCCTCTTAGGTAAGCCTCACCTGGCCAAGGGGAGATAGTAGCCCTGTCGATGGCCTCAGCGCCCTTGGAGGTGCAGTAATCGGACTCCAGGAGTGTGTTAAAGAGCGTGGACTTGCCAGTGTTGGTGGCGCCCACTAAGTAGACGTCCCCGCGGTAGCGCCAAGAGCGCTGAAGTGCGGAGATCAATTCCTCTATTCCATAGCCGGTCTTGGCACTGATTAGCCTCACGTCCCTGACCACGGTGCGCGAGCAAGCCGACGGATTCGAATTCCCCTTTTTGTTCTGCTGCTCGTCCCCGCCACAGTGCAGCGGCCCTTGGTGGCCAGGGGCAGGCAGGAGCCCGGCGCGGATACAGTCGTCCCACAGCCTATTCCTGATCCGCTGCCGGTAGCCCGGGTCATCCTGGGGCAGCAGGTCCACTTTGTTCCCCAGGACCATGAGCTGCTTGGGGCCCACCAGCGCGGGCAAGTCTGGCAGCAGGGCGTCGGGAAGGTCCAGCAGGTCCACCATGTAGAGCACCAGGGCGGGCCCAGGTCGCCGCAGCGCGGTGCTCACAAGCTCCAGGTACTGCTCGCGGCTCACCTGTAAGCGCAGGGCGCGCCGGTGGTGCACCAGCAGCCAGCAGCGCTGGCACACGAGCCGCGCCCGCCCGCTGTCCTCCTGGTCGGTGCTGGGAAACTTCTCGCTGGGCAGGTAGCCGGGCAGGCCAGGGTCCTGGCAGTGCAGCTCTGCCCCGCAGCCCGAGCAGTTCAGGCCGCTGGACGGCACCGTCGGGTCGGACAGCTCCAGGACCAGGGGCGGCCCGCGGCCCGCCAGCAGCTTCTGTTGAAGCCGCTCCTCCCGCCGCCGCTGCCTCTGTCGCTCCTCCTCCTCCGGCCGCCGCAGCTGTTCCCGCACATACTCCTCCTGGCTGGGCGCGCGCTTCGGAACATACTCCAGGAAGAGGAAACGCTCCTCCAAGTCAGTGTCTCCTTCGTGGTCTCCAGACGCCTTGGGGCCATGAGAAAGTGCACGGCCCAAGAAGGATGGGTGATGGAAGGAGGCGGCCGTGCACCTCCTCTCCAGGAGAGGCTCCCGGAAGCCATAGCATGCTACTGTGGGTGCGGATCTCCGAAGGAAGCGCCACAGCAGCCTCCGAACCAAGTGTGCAGGCAGCATGGTGAACGCAGCCCCGGGCAGCGGGGCGGGGCTCCGTGTGCGCATGCGTCCTGGGGCCCGACGCGCCCGTCTAACCAGAGCCAAGTCAGCGGGCACCCGGGAGCTATCATTGGTCACCCGCTCGCGGCGATCCCTGTGAGTTCTCGCGATGAAAGCTCCGAGCCCGAAGAACCCATTAAAGACTGCGTGAAGGCGGCACCATGGATCTAGGCGGAGCTAGGCGGGCAGAAGAGGGTTGAGTGCTTTGGATTTGGCCACTTCTAGCCTTCCTCAATTTGTCACAGGTCGCCTTTAGTAAATCACGTTTGGTCTTTACAAATGAGAGAAGGCATCGAATGCTGCGAACTTACGGCCACAACCACAACCTTTCACTAATAAATTTACTTGGCTATTAGGTGTCAATATATGTAGTACACTGAAAAACAGACAAAAAAAACCTCCCAAACAATGTCACGTGCTAGGCCCCACCCTTGGAGTGTAGGAATCGTTTTTTAAATCAGCCGCCGGAGGGGGTGACCAACAACCTACGCGTGCGCAACTGACTCGGGCACGACCGTACCCTACCTCGTGCGCAGGCGCAGACCGTACCTTGGCTTTTGGGTGGGCGGTCCTTGGTGTGAGACGCAGAGGGTTCTGGGAACGCCGGAGACGGAAATCACTTTGCGTCTACCTCCGGGTTCCGGCGGCTGCTGTACGCCTCGGTCTGTGATTTCAAGAGCTAGGAACCCCCGAACCCTTTGCCAATATGTATGACGCAGACGAGGGTAGGTGACCGCTTGACACGTACTTTGTGGCGACCCATTTAGGCAGGGAATCGTGGGGGACTGGGTGGATCGACTTGAGGCCTTGCCCTGCGCCCGCTGCACGGAGCCCCCAGTCGTGTTGCCCTCATCTCCAGGCCGGGAGCGAAGCTGGATTTAGGGGAGTCGCAGGATCAGGGAACATGGTGGTAGTGTTCCCGGGAAGGTTGATTCTTCTCTCCATGGTCTAGTTCTGTTAAACGATTCCACCTTCCCCTATTGAGATACTGCGCAGAACCCTAAGACAGGTTTCGTTGTTTGAACTTAGAAACAAAGCCCCCCCTCCCCCTTTCTTATTTCCCCTAGGTTTATAGTAGATTTATGGCATAGCTTGATTTTTGAGCATCAACTTTGTGCCAGACCTTGTGCTAGGATCTGGAAATACTCCAGAGATGGGGTATTGGGGGGGGGGTGGGGAGGTTGGTTTAGTTTGACATTTCTTCATTCGGTCTTAAGTCTAAATAAATTGCCTTAAAAGATGGCCTTTAAGTTTTCTAAGGTGGGCGTAGTGGTGGACTCCTATAATCTCTGTACTTGGAGGCTGACACAGGAGAATCGCAGATTCGAGGCCAGCCTCAGTAATTTATTGAGACCCTTTTTCAAAATAAAATAAAATAAAATATGAATAGGGGTGTAGCTCAGTGGTAGAGCATTCCTAGGGTTCAATCTTCAGTACCTCATACAGTTTTCTCTTCTCACAAGATGACACATTTCTCAGATTGTATGTATTCCTCTGAAGAGGGCCAATAAATCTTTTTACTTTTCACGTATAGAATTCTTAGTTATGTCTAGTGTATTTTCATGTATTTTTGAAGCTCCATCTTCCCTTTTCTACATCTTATACTTCAAACTTCATTTTCTTTGAGTTCCCAATTCCCTGGCCATCTCACATTTCTTCTTATTCTTTCAGCTACCTCGGGGAGAAAATACAAGCAAAAGCTTAAACTTTAAAAGTGTTTAAACTTCGCAGTCTCATTCAT
Source organism: Graphiurus murinus (assembly GCA_004027655.1). Taxonomy (NCBI): domain Eukaryota; kingdom Metazoa; phylum Chordata; class Mammalia; order Rodentia; family Gliridae; genus Graphiurus; species Graphiurus murinus. The sequence continues at coordinate 8,409 of PVLC010013942.1, read as the reverse complement.
ATCTTCTATCTAGAAATGTATTTGAATCTTTATATACCCTTTTTAACTACTATCTTAGCTGAAGGAAAATTTTAAAAAAGTTTTTTTTTAATAGCTTATTTATTTTTTGGTACTGGGGATTGAACCCAGGGGCATTTTACATAAGAGCTACTCCCCTAGCCCTTTTTATTTTTAACTTTGAAACAGGGTCTAAGTTGCTGAGGCTGGCCTAGAACCTGTGATCTTCCTGTCTCTGCCTTCTAAGTATTGGGATTACAGGTATGCACGTGCCACCATGTCTGGCTAAGCTTAATTTTTTGAGTAGATAATATATCCTCATCACTCACAAGCCAGAAAATATGAAAGCGTTAAAGTGCGATGTCAAGCAGGGTGTGGTGGTGCACTCTTATAATCCCAGTTCTTGGGAGTTTAAGACAGGAAGATCACAGGTTAGAGGACAGCCTCATCAAGTAGTGAGACTCTCTTCAATCTAGTGAGACCTTGTTTCCAAATAAGAAATAAAATTGGGCTGGGGGGTGGGTAGCTAGAAGGTAAAATGCTTCTGGGTTCGATCCTCAGTACCAAAAAAAAAAAAAGTTTGATATCTCAATTTTGTTTATCTGTCCAGTTAGAACCCCTCCACAGTATACTGGTAACTAATGTTCTTAGGTTTTTATCATTTCTTTTTATATGCATATTTAAGCAAATGCAAATTGGATTATAGTTTTCCCCATTTTACAGACAAAAGTAAAATTTACATTTCTCTGCAGTGTTAGTTTTTGCTTAGTATATCTAGGAGATTTTCACAGGAGATCAGTACATAGAGTATCTTCGTTCTTTCCCCCACAGCTACTTGAACTGTATGAAAGTACCATAACCTAAGTAGTTTCTTATTGATGAACATATATTTCCAGTCTTTCATGGCTCAAACTGTGCTGCAGTGAATAATATTGTTCATATCATTTTGCCCAAATGTGTCTGTAGAATAAATTCCTGGATAAAGAATTGTCAGCTTGGCTGGGTGTGGTGGCGCACACTTGTAATCCCAGTACTTGGGAGTCTGAGACCGGAGGATCGCAGGTTCACAGCCAGCCTCAGCTACTTAGTGAGGCCCTCTGCAACTTAGTGAGACCTTGTTTCAAAATAAAGAATAAAAAATCAGGCTGGAGATGTGGCTCAGAAGTAGAATGTCCCTGGGTTCAATCCCCAGTACCAATAAAAAATAAAAAATAATTATTAGCTCAAATGTTAAACATGTTTTGCATTTTGTTAATTTTTAATTTGGAAACAGGGTCTCTCTAAGTTGCTGAGAGCCTAAGTTGCTGAGGCTGACTTTGAACCTGTGATCCTCCTGTCTCAGTCTCCCAAATAGTGATTATAGGCATGCACCACTATGTCAGGCTTAACATTTTGTTAGATGGTGCCAGGTGACCACACTAATAAAGATTGTACTAATTTACATTCTCATTAGCAGTGTATAATCTGTGGAAAAAAAATTTATCAAAGCTGCTATAGCAGTGAGTCTGTATTCTATTCCACTTGTGCCCTCCAAAATCTTTATTAGATATACCCTTATCAGTTTTCATCTCTCTTTTTCAACTGTGTTCTTTCTGTGAAAATGTCAGATATCTTTTGTCTACAGGAAAACAAGTTAAACTCTGTTTTCATTGTTACCCTTTTCTTCCAATATTTTATTTTCTACTTCTATTCACAGCCGAACTTCTATAAAGTAGGCTGAGCCGGGTGCAGTGGCCCACACTTGTAATACCTGCAAGTGTGGGCCACTGCACAGGAGGATCGACTGAGGACAGCCTCCACAGTTAGTGAGATTCTCAGCAACCTAGTGAGACCCTGTTTCCAAATAAGAAATAAAATTGGGCTGGGAGTGTAGCTCTAAGGTAATGCCTTTGGGTTCAATCCCCAGCACACACCCCCCCCCAATAAAAAATAAATAAATAAAAGGAATAGGCTGGCCTTGTTTCTAATTCCTGTCCTTCATTTCCTCCTTAACCCATTACAATCTGATTCTGCAGATGCTATTACATTAAAACAGCTTCTACCTGATTATCTATGACTTCTCAATAGATAAATCAGATGGACATTTAAAACAATTTTATGTACCTTGGTGTGGTGGTACATGCCTGTAATCCTAGTACTTGGGAGGCTGAGACAGGAGGATCACAGGTTTGAGAACAGCCTCAGCAATTTAGTGAGACCCTGTTTCAAAATAAAAAATAAAATAGGGCTGGGGGTATAGCTCTGAGGTAGAACTCCCCTGAGTTCAATCCCTGTATGGGGAGTGGGGAGGATTCTCTAAATTCTCTGATATTCAACATTGCTTATGATTTCCTCCTGGAACTTCTCATCTCTTTTGCTATCTCACTTTCAGTTGATTGTTCTTACCTGTTTCACTTTTCTTCATATTCTCTTCTATTATTCACATTCTCCCCAGGTTATTTAATCCATTTTCCATGACTTCAGTTACTATCTTCATATGAGTGACATATATATTTCCAGTTCAGATGTTCAGTTACTGTCTTCATGTGGGTAACTTCTGAATATATATTTCCAATTCAAATATCCTGCATACTAACTGCGGTTACACAAGTGGGAGGTGGCCCAAGCTCTTTAAATTCATCACTGTCTCAACTGAGCTCACTGTTGTTTTAACACTTACTTGTCCAACTCTGCCTTCTCTTGTCTTCTATCTCAGTGAATGGTACCACCTTCCTCTTTCTGCTTGTAGAAGCCAGAAGCCAGGGCATCAGTTTTTTTGTTTGTTTCTTTTATTTATTTATGTTTTGGTACTGGGGATTGAACCCAAGGGCATTCCACCTCTGAAGCTACACTCCCAGTCCTTTTTATTTTTTGTTTTGAAATAGGGTCTTGCTGAGTTGCCATGCTGGCCTTTGAACCTCAATCCTCCTATCTCAAGCTCCCAAGTACTGGGATTATGGTTGTGTGCCAACATGATCTCATTTTTTTTTTTTTTTTTAATTTTTGAGGCAAGATCTGTATTCAAACACCTGACCTCAGTGATCTTCCCACCTTAGCCTTCCGAGTAGCTGGGAGTACAGGTGTGCACCACTGTGTTCAACTTCTGGGCTTGCATTCATTCATTTCATTCACTTTTTTACTGGGGATGATTGAACCCCAAGGACATTCTATCACTGAACTATACCCCCAGCCCTTTTTATTTTTGAAATGATCTTACTAAGTTGCTGAGAATCCAAGCCACTCTTTACATCGCCATAGTGCTCTTTCGGAAATGAAAATCTGATGAAGTCATAGCTCTGCTAAAATCTTAGAATGGCCCCTCAAATCTCTTTTGGTACATACCAAATTCTTCTTACCCCACTTCCCAATTCACACTTTATGCTTCAGCTGCATTGACCTTTATTCTTTTCCTTGAATATGCCAAATACCTGTATGTATATGAAATGTTACTATTACACAGCACTACCTTAGGATATTGTCCATCTATTATGAAACCCTTTTCTGGTTCTACCCCATTACTTTGGTTACCTACAGTCTTCAGCCTCTGAGGAGCTTATTGGTTAGAGGACTGTGTATGAGCTTTCTCCTAGTTGTTGTTAGCTACAGATGAAAATTACAGGGATTTTCTAGAAAGATGGAGAACTTACAAATTTATATAACATGCACTGAACCTTTGTAATAAAATTTCTGCATATGGGAAGAATACGTATGTGACTTTGAAAAACGTAAAAGGATTGCTTTTTATTCAACAGAGATTAAATCATAAAAGGAAGGTGTAACCGAGGGGCATATTATTCAGATGAGTGTATTTTTGTTTTTGCAGATATGCAATATGATGAGGAAGATGATGAAATCACTCCAGATTTGTGGCAAGAAGCATGCTGGATTGTAATCAGGTAATTTTTTTAGATCAAACTGAATAAGCTTTAAAAGGTACTATACTGCTGGGTGTGGTGGCCCACATTTGTAATCCCAGTACTTGGGAGGCTGAGACAGGAGGATCTGGGTTCGTGGCCAGCCTCAGCTACTTAGTGAGGCACTCTGCAAGTTAATGAGACCCGTTTCAAAACAAAGAATAAAAAATAGGGCTGGGGGGTGATATAGGGTGTGAGATGATATCTCGGAGGTAGAATGCTCCTGGGTTCAATCCCAGTACCGGGAAAAAAAAAAGGTACCCTGGTGTGGTGTCACATACCTCTAGTCCTAGTACGTGGGAGGCTGAGACAGGAGGATCACAGATTTGAAGACAGTCTCAGCAACTTAGTGAGAACCTCAGCAACTTAGCAAGACCTTGTTTCAAAATAAAAAATGCAGAAAGGGATGGGGGCAGACATAGCTTGGAGGTAAAATGCCCCTGAATTCAATCCCCAGTACCAAAAAAAAAAAGCTGTAAAATATGAGGATTTCTTGCTTATTCTGTTTCTGATAGGTAGATATTCCCCATGAATATGCTACATAACAGTTTATCATTTTAATTATGTATTTAGCTTTTATTTTTAAAGTGTTTAAGACTTAGAGGAAAGTTACATGAATTCATTTATACACTTCACTCGATTCCTTAGATGTTAACTGTATACTACTTTTTTTGGTCTTTTCTTTCTATGCATATATATTTTTTTTTCTTTTTTCTTTTTCTCCTTTTTTGGAACTGGTGATTGAACCCAGGGGCATTCTACCTCTGAACTATACCCCCAGCCCTTTTAAAAAAATTTTATTGATTTAAAAATTTTTATTTGACTTTAGGTGCTTTCCTACTGTGAGATGAAATTTTGTGTTTTCACTTTTTTTTTTTTTTTTTTTTTTTGCACTACTGGGGATTAATTCCAGAGCCTTGTACACTTGGCAGACACTACCACTGAGCTACATCTCCAGGCCTTTTTATTTTATTTTGAGATAAGTTCTTATTAAGTTGATAAGGCTGGCTTCAGACTTGAGATCCTCCTCCCTTAGCTTCCTGAGTAGCTGTGATTATCTGGGTTGGCCACTATGCCTGGAGCTACACGTCCAGTCCTATTTCATTGTTTATTTTGAAACAGGGTCTTACTAAGTTGTAGAGGGCCTGTATTGCTGAGGCTGGCCTTGAATTTGTGATCCTTCTGTCTCAGCCTTCCAAATACTGGGATTACAAAAGTGTGCCAGGGAGCCGGGCGTGGTGGCGCACGCTTGTAATCCCAGCATTCGGGAGGCTGAGACTGGAGGATCCGGGTTCGCGTCCAGCCTCAGCTACCTAGTGAGGCACTCCGCAACTTAGTGAGACTCTGTTTCAAAATAAAGAATAAAAAATAGGGCTGGGGGTGTAGCTCGGAGGTAGAATGCCCCTGAGTTCAATCCCCAGTTCCACAAAAAAAAAAAAAAAAAAAAAAAAAAAAAAAAAAAAAAAAAAAAAAAAAAAAAAAAAAAAAAAAAGTGTGCCAGGATGCCTGGCTCTATAAAAGACATTTATAAGCCAAGTGTGCTTGTGTATTCCTGTAATCCCAATACTTGGGAGGCTGAGACAGGAGGATTGCAGTCTCAACAACTTATTGAGACCCTAATATAAATAAGAAATATAAAAATAAAAAGAGCTGGAGGTATATCTTGGAGTTTGAATACTGCTGGGTTTAGTCCCTAGTACCAAAACCAAAAACAACAAAAAAGACTTTTTTTGTAAATAAGGGTTTCCTTTACAGTTCTTACGTTGTGTTTTAAGTTTCTTTCTTTTTTTGGCGATACTGGGGATTGAACTCAGGTGCATTCTACCTCCAAGCTATACCCCCAGCCCTATTTTTTATTCTTTATTTTGAAACAGGGTCTCACTAAGTTGCGGAAGGCCTCACTAGGTAGCTGAGGCTGGCTGTGAACCTGGATCCTCCAGGCTCAGCCTCCCAAATGCTGGGATTACAAGCGTGCGCCACCAACCCACTATGATTTAAGTTTTTTTGCCCCAAAGTTTAAGGTCTTCAAAGATAATACTGCTGGCCTTATTCCTTTTCTAGGTATTGCATAATGTCTTATACAGTGATTACAGGTAGGGTTGGTATTTGAGTATTTGTTGAATTGAAGTATAATAAAAATGGGAAAATAAACTGAAATGCTACTGATTGTGAACTTAAATATTTTCCTAGTTCCTATTTTGATGAGAAAGGCTTGGTCAGACAACAGCTGGATTCTTTTGATGAGTTTATTCAGATGTCTGTTCAAAGAATTGTGGAAGATGCTCCACCTATTGACCTACAAGCCGAAGCTCAGCATGCTAGTGGAGAAGTCGAAGAACCGGTAAGACCATTATTTTAGTAAGGTTACATGGTTAAAAGAAGAGTATTGGTTTGAAATTTCCCCCCTTCTATCACCTGCCATAAGAGTTAAAAATCAATAAGAGTAGTAGGGCGTGGAGGCTGAGACAGGAGGATCACAGGTTCGAGGTCAGCCTCAGCAACTAAATGAGACCCTCAGCAACCTAGCAAGATCCTGTTCCAAAATAAAATAGGGCTGGTGCAGCTTTGAGGTAGGATGCCCCTTAGAGGTAGGATGCCCCTGGGTTCAATCCCCAGTACCACAAAAATAATAAAATTAAAAAATAAAAAGGGCTGGGGATGTGGCTCATTGGTAGAATACTCTTGGGTTTTATTTCTAGTTTGGGGGGGGGAGAATCAAGAGATTTTAGCAATATATTTAGTGGAATCTTCAATCAGCTTCTGATTTATTCTTACTAATGGATACATGTGTTTTTGTAAATAATTCAAAACTCTATTCTTTATTTACATATTAGGTGTTTAACAGTTGGGATAGGGAACTCAGATATGAATGACTAGGAGAACTGAGCCAGAAATAGTCATACTACTTTAGATAATCCTACTTTTTGCTATGGTAGCATAGTATAAATCATAAAAGAAAAAGGGTTTTTGGGTGCAGGGGTGGTACTTGGGATCAAACCCAGGGAGGGCCATGTACATCCTAGGCAGGTGCCCTTCCTCTGAGTTATATCCCCAGTTCTTTTTGAGACAGATTCTCTCTAAATTGCTAGGGCTGGCCTTGGCCTTATCCTCCTGCCTTAGCCTCCTGAGTAGCTGAGATGGTAAGTGTGTGTCACTTCTCCTGGCTTGATGTATCTGTTTTTGATAGGTCTTATTGGAAGATAAGATGGAGTCAGATTGTCAAAGACTTTGGGTGTCATGAGGAATTATTGAGAGATTATTAAAAAATATGCATAAAACATTATTTTAGAAAGGTCACTTTGGAAATGGTATTTATTTGGAAGGGAAAGAGGCTGGAGGCAGTTGAAGATCTTGGAGGAGCTTAAGTATACTATAATTTCCTAGTGTGATGGAGGAAATAAGGAATGGAGGGTTGCTTTCCCCTTGCTTTCATTATCACTATCAATTCTCTTTGCCTTTGACCTACTCTAGCTTGGAACACTTGGGTGTCAGTAATTTTTCCTTAGTTAATAGTCTGTTTAGTACTATCTTCTGTGAGATTTGATTTAGAAATTCATTATCCATTTTGTCTCTGAAAATTTGTTCTTTTGGATCTTGCTTTATTACACAGCAGATAATAGATGTTTACTTGTTTTTTTTTGTGGGCTGTGTTATAGTCAGGCAGGGTTGGAAGTTCACAGTACTTTATACAGAGCGATTAGGATTTTTTGTATGTTTAATTGAAGAGTTAGGTTTAATTTTCCCAATAGTCTATTTTTTGTGTGTGTGTGTGTGGTATTGGGGATTGAACTCAGGGGCATTCTACCTTCGAGCTATACCCCCAGCCCTATTTTTTATTCTTTATTTTGAAACTGAGTCTCACTAAGTTGCGGAGTGCCTCACTAGGTAGCTGAGGCTGGCCGCCAACCCGGATCCTCCGGTCTCAGCCTCCCAAATGCTGGGATTACAAGCGTGCGCCACCACGCCTGGCTTCCAATAGTCTATTGATTAGACTTTTCTTTGTGGTACTGGGAATTGAACCCAGGGACATTCTACTTCCAGATTATATCCCCAGCCCTTTTTATTTTTTGTTTGGAAATGGAGTCTTACTAGGTTGCCAAAGATGGCCTCAAACCTACCATCTAGAACTTAGCCTTCTAAGTACTAGAATTACAGGCATACACCACCATGCCTGGCTTATATGATTAGATTTGAGCAGTTATAATTGTCTGAATTTGTCTCTTTGTTCTTGGATTACTTCTTACTTTCAACCCTAACCAAGGAGAAGGCACATGAAACTGTATGGATTATTTTTGTTTGTTTGTTTGTTTTTGTTTTTTGGCGGTACTGGGGATTGAACTCAGGGGCATTCTACCTCCGAGCTATACCCCCAGCCCTATTTTTTATTCTTTATTTTGAAACCGAGTCTCACTAAGTTGCGGAGTGCCTCGCTAGGTAGCTGAGGCTGGCCGCGAACCCGGATCCTCCGGTCTCAGCCTCCCGAATGCTGGGATTACAAGCGTGCGCCACCACGCCCGGC
>PVLC010013941.1:0-40381 GCA_004027655.1 Graphiurus murinus | reverse complement strand
GGAGCTCACATTGAATGGAAACAGGAGATGGGACTGACCTGCCCAGCATTTGGCTTTGTAAGGATGGATAAGCAACATTTACTCATGGTGCTTGGTTGTGGGGATGGATTCCAATCCATCATCGCCCTGGCACATTCAATTACTACATCAAAATTCAAACATAATGTCAAACCCAAAGCCTCAGAGGAAAAAAAAAAAAAGTTCAGTTCCCAAGAGAACAAGTGATAGCTCAACAGTGTGAAACTTTATCTAGAGTGTATCGGCATTAAATTAGTACTGTGAAAACAATACACTGAGGATTTACAGTAACACCTGGAAGTTCCTTCTAAAATACATATAAATAGAACTGCGGAAGCTTTTCAGATCACCCAATGTTTTATGGCCTTAATAGACTTAGCCAAATGAAAACCGAATCTCCATTCCACATTCCTTCCTTTAAATAAAATCTATTCTCGTTTTTCAGAACTTTAAGTGTCCGTATTTCTTATGCCACATTCAAGGGTATCATGTCTCAATTTGGGATGTTACAATTTGGGATGTTATCACTTTGTCTTGCACACGAAACTCCAGCAGACTTAATATTGGCATTCAATGTCTGTGAAACCCTTCACGTGTCCCTCCGACTAAATCAAATTTGGAATTCTCAACATATTCTCTGTCAATAAAGTAAGGTATGGAAATTAGTAGATTTGACGCAGACCTGCTTCTTCCTTGACACTCCGGACTTCTGGTTGCCGTTTGGGTTGGGTTTAGAAGATGGGGAAGTAGAGACACTTCTTGGCTCAAGTCTCTAGCAGTAGAGATGTAGAAGAGCGAGCGAGATCACGAGAAGGCTGGCTGTCGACTGCAGGGCTGCATTGGGGGTGGTGTTAGTTGAATTTGGGGCAGCCGAGGTAGTCTGTGAGGAGTTACTTGAAAGCGTCACAACAGTGGTTTGGTTTGAATAAATCTGCGTGGGCAGGAGCAGTGCCAGAAGCAGCAGCCCCAGCCCCAGCCTGGCCACCATCGCTCGGCCCATGACCGCTCCGTCGGCGCGCGGCGCGTTCCGCAGGATGCTAGGTGCGAGGAGAAGGGATGGCTCCGGGAGGGTGCAGCAAGGTCAACTTTGATAAATTATTGTTAAATAACTAAAAAACTCAATCCCTTTTCTACCTCAATGTCAACTTTCCTTTTTAGCAGTGTGTGTGTGTGTGTGTGTGTGTGTGTGTGTGTGTGTGTGTGTGTGTTCCTGGAGTTTGAAGCCAAGGACATTCTACCTCTGAGCTACACCCCCAGAGGGCTAGGAATGTAGCTAGGAGGTAGAATACCCCTGTGTTTAATCCTCAGTACCATACACACACACACACACACACACACACACACCATATATATACATATATATTCAAATAAAAATCTCCAAGTGTTTTTAGATGGAAGCGGGCTGCAAGAAAACAAATAACACATAGAAGGAAACAGAAGTCAAGCGAAATGAGGGAACCTGTAGAAGATTCTGCTGTCCACAAGCGCTTCTCCACGTGATGTTCCAGGAGTAGCCAGCACAGCTTCCCTCTCGTGTAACTGAGACTCGCCCCACTTCCTCCAGGCTCTGGAGAGCAAACTGCAGATCTGCAGCTGACACATCAGCGGGGAGGCCTGCATTCACAGAAAGACAAGAGCAGCAGGAGTCAAAAGTCACAAACCATATCCCATCTTTGAAGGACAACAAACACGCGCCGTGTATTATCACTTGTAAACCATACTTCCTCCTCCAATGTCATAAAAATGAAATTTGTACCTTACTTGTGCCAAGAATGTATATATTTCTGGGAAACAAAATTTACATGACTAATGTGCCCTGAATTGTACCTCAAATACTTGTACTTTAAATATCAATTCACTTTATGAAAAACCTGTAAGTCATGGATATAAAAAAGAAGCATATTTTTGGGAATGGAGCCTGGCACATATGGTGAGGCAATGAAGAAAATAGAAAACAGAATTTGTTGTGGATAATTACATAGGAAAATATCATTAGAAAGAAGTACACCAAAACATTTACTTATGGTTGTCCAGATCAGCAGTGTCCAATCGACATTGTGAACCACATATACAATTTAGAATATTTCTACTAGTAGTTTTATTTACTTATTTATTTTTAATTGGTGTGCTGTAATCGCATATCTTTGTTAGGTACAAGCTGATAAAGGCATACATGCACACATTTCTCATTTAACCCTTCCCCAATTCCCACCCCACTCCCTCGCCCTCCCTCCTTGTCAAGTTCAGTTTAGTGATTGACTTTTATATGTTCATGAAAGTAAAAATAAGTCAGGCGTGGTAGAACATGTAGTGGCACGTGGCTCATGGCTATCATGTTGGATAGCATAGGTCCAGATGATTCAATTAATATTGTCTTTAAAAATACTATTCCAATTCCCAATTTTACAATATCTTAATAATATCATTGTTCTTTCTGGCTACCCTAGTAATGAATGCTTTTTTCTAAGAATGTATATATTATACAAATGTATGATTTATGAAAGTTATCATTTCAACCATGTACAGAAAAAATACTGCTATGAGTTTATTATATTTTTACAGGCTTTTTCTTATGTTACTATTAAATAAAAATAATCATTACTAATAACATTGCCTTTGGATGGGTGAGTCCTTTTCTAACAGTAAAAAAAGAATTTTAAACATAAGCATTCCAATTGGCTATTAATTGGCTATTAATTATATATACACACAGAGAACTGTGTGACTAAACATTTGAATATAAAGATAGCAGTAAGTAGTAATTCTCAAGTAAAATAACATTAAGCATTTTGTAGACTACACATACGATGTGTGTATCTCAATATTCTGAACATTTTTTCTTATACCTTTGAGAGTATGTCCATAAGCTTGAATGTTAAAGCTGCCACTTATAGGTGGAGAAGCTTCTTGAATTCTTTGAACACGAATCTTTGACTTTCCTGGCCAATTATTTCCTCTGTACACTGATTCATTCTCTGTCTCATTTGTGATTATCTAGTTTCCAAAATAAATATTGATAAATGATTAGGTCCAACAATGCCAAACATGCTTTCTATTTCACCATGGTACAGTCCTGTGACAAGACATAAATGAGCCACGTATTTAGGATTCCTCAGAACAGCAGAGCGTCCCATAAATCAACACGGGGCTGTGCCTGTGCAGCTGCAGTAATGAGCCCAGAGTCAACCCAGCCATTTGTGCAGCAATCAGCTGGAACCACAGTAATACCTCATTAATTCAGAATGTACCCTTCATCACTCAGGGTACAAATATTTATCGAGCACACACTCTGCTCAAGGTATCGAGTGCACAACTGGGGGAAGCAAAGGAACAACCTTGACAATCAGAAAATTAAAAACCTTTTAGGAGAAATAACATGTGGGGACTTATACAGAGAGGTATGTGGTTAGTAAAGTGGCTGACCTGGCCTCACCAAATTCTTGTTAAATATTGAGTGCTAATCAACCCACAAAAGGAGAACTTTGCTATAGAAATTCTTAGATTGTAACTCTAACAGTGAAAATGGTGTTCTCACACATCTGGTCCTTCAGAGTTATCTGTTAATCTTGCAGGATTTAAAATGATGCAGAAATGAGCCAACCTACGTGCAAATGCAGAAATGTTCACATATGCAAAAATGTTCACATCAACCTTATTCATAGTAGCCCCAAATTGGAAATAATGTAAAGTCCATCAACAGAAGGAATGAACTGTAGCATGTTCATACTATGGAACAATGTACAATGATGAAAAAAATGAATTGCAGCTACATGTAGCAACATAGGTTTCTCAATATTGAATAAAGGAAGTGGGATACAAAAATAGTATATTCTTAGGATTCCATTGGTGCACAGTTTAAAAACAGGCAAAACTAATCAATGGTGGTAGAAGTCAAAATAGTGGTTTCTGAGTGTGAGAGGAAAACTCTCAGGAAGCTAATGATTTTCTTTACCTTGATCTGGATGGTGATTACATGAGTGTGTTTACTTTATAAAAATTTACTGAGTTCAACAAGGTTCAGGATACAAGATCAACACACAAAAACCAATTACATTTCTAAGAATAAATAATGAGTATGTGAAAACTGAAATTAAAGACAAAATTCCATTTTAAAATGTATGTTTCTATCACTCTGAGGCTTATGATGATGTGTAATTATAATGCACCAATAAAAGTATATTAAAAAGAAATAAATAAGTATGTAACTTCAATGAAAACAGAAGTCATATATACCTAACAAAATGTACTCTGAATCTGACCTGAATATTGAAAATTCTGACAAAAACAATCAAAGGAGATTTAACCTAAATATGCTGGGTTTTCTTTTTTAAAAAAGCAAACAGAGACCTAAGTAAATGTAAAACAAAACAAAAATAATTGCCCATGGATTACTCCACATATTTAAGGTGCCAATTCTCTTCAAAACAATCTTTAGGTTTAATGCAAATCTTATCAAAATCCCAGCAAGATTCTTTTTGTAGACACAAACAGAACAGAATAGCTAAAGTACTTTCTGCATAAGGAGAATAAAACAAGAGAACTCTCTACTCAGGGCTAAGGCTTATACATAGCTGCAGTCACCAAGACAGCATGGTATCAATGGAAGGACCAATGCATGGAAAATGGAGCAGAATAAATAACCCAGAAATATAACCAAACAAATACATCCAACTGATTTTTCACAAAGGCAAAAAAGTAATTCAATGAAGGAAAGACAGTATTTTCAATAAATGATGCTAAAGCAACTGGAGTCATAGATTAACAAATGAATCTCATTCTAAAATCATACTGTATATAAAAATAAAATCACTGGCCGTGGTGGCATCTGCTTGTAATTCCAGTACTTGAGAGGCTGTGACAGTAGGATCGCAGGTTCTCAGCCAGCCTCAGCTACTTAGTGAGGCCCTCCACAACTTAGTGAGACACTGTTTCAAAATAAAGAATTTTTTAAAAAGTAGAACTGGGGGTGTAGCTCGGAAGTAGAATGCTCCTGGTTTCAACCCCTAGTACCACAAAAAATAAATAAGTAAATAAAATAAAATCAATGAGTCATGGTCATAAGTTAAATGCAAATCTATAAAATATTTAGAAAAAAAGTAGAAAAATCTTCAGGACACAGAGATAAACAGAGTTCTTAGACTTGAGACCAAAAGCACCATTCATAAGAGGAAATAAATTCTTATCTTGGATTCCACCACAACTAAAATGTTTTGCTGTATGAAAAACCTTATAAGAAAGATGAAAAGGCAAAGTATAAACTGGGAGAAAATGTTTGTTAACCACTTATCTGACAAAGAGCTCGAATCTAGAATATATGGAGAGATTTTGGAATTTAATAATAAAGAATACACAATCCAATTAGAAAATGGGCAAAAGACAAACGAAGAAATCTTATACAAGATACATGAGTTTGTAAGCCTTAGCATTGAGTGGAGTGAGTTCTCAGAAAAAGCGATCCATTATTAGCCATTATGGAATGCAACTTAAAAACAAAATAAGCAATCACTGTGCAACCTACCAGAATGGACAAAATGGAAAAAAAAAATACATATATAGTGATAATACCAAATGCTGACAAATTCGTGTAGAAGCTGGATCACTCATATACTGCTGGTGGTGATAAAAGGGTAGTACAAAAGATGATTAAAGTGGAACTATTCTGGTGGTGGTCAGATGACTCTGAACATGCAGTGGAATTGTATAGAAATATACATGTAGCCAGGCATGGTGGCGCACGCTTGTAATCCCAGCATTCAGGAGGCTGAGACCGGAGGATCCGGGTTCGCGGCCAGCCTCAGCTACCTAGTAGGGCACTCCGCAATTTAGTGAGACTCGATTTCAAAATAAAGAATAAAAAATAGGGCTGGGGGTATAGCTCGGAGGTAGAATGCCCCTGAGTTCAATCCCCAGTACCGCAAAAAAAAAAAAAAGAAAAGAAATACACATGTAATTAATGGACTGATACAATATGAATAAGGTCAATTAGGGAACTGTATCAATGTCCAGTTTCCTAGTTGCCATATCATCCTGAGAATAACTGTCTTGTCTTATTAAAGATAATTAGTCTAGCCAGGTGTAGTAGTACATGCTTGTAATCTCAGTACTTGGGAGGCTGAGACAGGAGGATCGCAGGTTTGAGGCCAGCCTCTGCAATTTAGTGAGATCCTCCACAACTTAGTGAGACTCTGTTTCAAAATAAAGAATAAAATAGGGCTGGGGGTGTAGCTCAGAGGTAGAATATCCCTGGGTTCAATCCTCAGTACAAAAAAAATTGTCTATATGTCATCAATTTTCAAAAAATTAAGAAAATTTACTACATCAAAATGAATGCTAATTATGTTGGAAATAGTAACTTTAAAATCCTAGGCTTACCTGCCCAAAGCTTGCAGCCATCATGGGTATATTATAACTGCAATTATATGAAGACATGGTGATAGAATATTGGATTGTCACAGTTGATCCATTTATTTTGCTCCGATTCACCTGAAAGTGTTTTAAAAATATTCCTTTATTTGCTAGAGCTGGACGTCTTCTCTTTGGCATTTCTAAAGAATATAAATAAAGTAAATGGCAGATGAGATTTTAGTATTTAATTTTTAATATTTTATTCCATATTTCTTGCATGTGATTAGAAAAACAATCCTGTTAAGATTTCGATATAAAATGTCCCCCAGGGAAGTTCATGTGTTAGACAAGGCAGCCAAGTCCAAAGGTGGGGATGTTGGAGGAGGTAGATCCCTGGGGGCATGGACCTGTGGACTGTGCATGTCCCTGGTGTCTCTTCTCTTCTCCCTTCCTCCCTTCTTTCTGGATGCCATGAGGTGAGAACAGCATTTCCTCTTCTGCCATGCCCTCGTTCCCTGTCACCAAGCCATTTCTGCCTTGGAGCCAGCCAGTCCATGGACCAACTTCTGAAGCTGTGAGCTCCAAATAAACCTCTTCCTCTAAGATGTGTTTGTCAGGTATTTTTTGTCACAGCAGCAACAACAACAAAAAGCTAACTAAAACAAAAGCTAAGACTATGAAAAATAAAAATTTTCTTGTTTTAGCATTATTAACATTCAAACCATAAAAAATTTCAGGGCAACCTTACTAGACAGATGTTAATATCAAAGGTTGAACTTTAGGAATGTGTCTCTATCTAGATAGTAGGTTTCTCAAAGATAAAACAAACAAAATAAAAATGCTTGCCATGGTGTATATTGCTAAAGAATAAAATCCAGTGCTATAAAGCTAATTCTTGCTCTAATAAGAAAGTTTACATGAGGAATGCATTAATCCTTAAAATAATCACCTTGCTGTATTCATTAAAATAAATTAAACCATAATATTATTGAGGTGAAAGAATAGATCATTTAATATACAGAGATTAATGCTTCTTTCTATACTACATGATATAAGGATAATTTCTATTATACTATAAGATTTAAAAGATGACAGTAGATATAAAACGATACAACATACCCTCCAATGTTGAGATTGTAGATGTCTGTCCAATGTATACTACATCCACATAGAAGGACTGTGTTTCTGATGCTTTCTGTAAACTGATCCTTTGAAGAGAAAATTTTGTCCCTGTATATTTGGTTTGTACGAGATCCAGAAGATCTATGCAAGTGTAAGTCCAGCTGAAAAGATTAATTTGGTATATAGATCAGTAACAAATACACTATAAAAGACATTAAACTTTTTAAAGCATAAAAGCTTCTTATTCTCCCCCTCACACACACACAGTCACACAAAGACCATAAAGCATACTCTATTAGCACACAGGTGTACCCATAACAAGGCACAACAGGTAGAAATTTATATTTAGTAAAAAGATTTAATGTGCAAACCAGTTTAAGTTTTCTTTTATATGTAGCCTTGGAAGTAGCCAAAGAAACATAAAATAACATTCTATACCAATATGTTAAGACAAAAACTTTGGTGTAGAGCACATTAACAAAAAAACAAGACACAGCTATTTTAGTTAAAAATGTCAGATATGCCAGACATGGTGGTGCATGCCTATAATTCCAGCACTTAGAAGGTGGAGACAGGAGGATCGCAGGTTCAAAACCAAACTTAGCAACTCAGGGAGACCCTCAACAACTTAGGGAGACCCTCAGCAACTTAGCAAGACTATGTTTCAAAGTAAAAAGAAAAAAAAAATCCAAAAAGACTGAGGTTAGAGCTCAGAGGTAAAATGTCCCTCTGTTCAGCCCCCAGTACAAAAAAAAAAAAAAAAGTCAGAGATAGAACAATATCAGTCCAATGTTAGGAAGCAAAACTGGAACATAATAGTACTTTCAGAAGAGGTCAGTGGAGTAACATTTGTTCATTATTTTAAGTGACAAAAAGGTGCTGAGTTATTTAGAGACATGAATGGATGCATGGTATCTTGTAAGTGTATAATGTAAATACAGATTTTCCACTAAATATTAACTACATTGAAATCCCATAATTGCAATTAAGCAATTCAGGTGTGAGAGTTTTTAACAGAGAAAAATACGGTATCCAATAAATTAAATACAGTTCAACACTAATCTTTGCATCAGCTCCCACTGTGGTTATTAAGTGATTGCTTTGTTTGGGCACCTTTTGTCCTCATTTTTTTCATGGTTGATAAATTCATGACATTCACCTCCAGAGTATCAAAGCTTAGATTGCACATACCAGTTTTGGAAAATTGTATGCAGAGCTACATTATGTTAGAGTACTTTTCAAATTAGAAAAAAAAAAAAAAAAAAAAAAAAGAAGAAGTACGGTTGTGGTTTGAGTATGAAATGTCTCTCAAGGTTCCTGCATTGAAAGCTTGGTCCCCAATGCAACAATGCTCAGAGGTGATGATTTGGGAAGTGATTGGATCATAAGAGCTCTACCTCAGCAAGAAATTAATCCATTGATAGATTCAGAGCTGAATGGACTATTGAGAGGTGGTGGAAACTGTAGGACGTAGACCCTAGTTCAAGGGAGTAAATTCTTGGGGGTGTGGTATTGGAGATTTTATTTTCTCTATCTCTCTCCATCCCCGTTCCTGGATGCCATGAGATGAGCAGTGTTCCTTGGCCACTCTTCTGCCATAATGTTCTGTCTTATCTCAAGCCCAAAGCAATGGGGCCAGCTGACCGTGGACTGACGCCTCTGAAACCCTGAGCCAAAATGGAAGTTTCCTCCTTTGAGTTGTTTTTCTCAGATGCTTTGTTACAATGAAACAAAGCTGACTAGTACAAGTACTTAGGGTGTCTAAGTGGAATCCTACTAATAATTTTAGAATTTTGAAATTTTAAAAATTACTACTTAGTAAATTTTTTTTAATGCTTGTATATTGGTGCCTTGTAATTATACATCATGGAGGAGTTCAAAGTGATACAAAAACACACATACACCACACTTGGTGTGTTTCCCTTAAGACCCCATCCCGCGGCCCCCTTCTCCCTCCCTCTACAAGCCTCCTTTTCCCCCTCCCAACCTACCTCGCCCAACCCCCTTCCACTATCCTACTGGTCTCTCTCCTCGTTTATCTGAAGTCCCTTTTGTTTCCTCTTTTCTCTCCAGCTTCCATATATGAAAGAAAACATAGCACCCTTGACTTTCTGAGACTGGCTGATCTCACTTAGCATAATATTCTCTAGTTCCACCCATTCTCCTCTAAATGACATAATTTTGTTCTTTTTGGCCGAGTAAAATTCCATTGTGTATATATACCACATTTTCTTTATGCATTCATTTGTTGATGGTCCCCTAGGTTGATTCCATAATTTGGCTATTATGAATCATGCTGCTATATTTCTGTACCACTCTAGTATTCTGACTTTACTTATTTTTTAAAGATATAGAGCAGTGGTATAGATGAGTCATATTGTGGTTCCATTTCTAATCTTTTGAGGAAGCTCCACACTGATCTTCATAGTGGCTGTACTAATTTACAATCCCATCAACAGTGTATAAGAGTTCTGTTTCCTATTTCCTCACATCCTTGCAAGCAATAATCCAGAATTTAAAAAAAAAAAGGATATACAGAACAGGACACTTTATAAGAGAAAAGGAGACTGCAAATTACATCTCATGTGAATGCACACTGTGCCTTTGTGGCTAGAAATTTCATTTTTTAAAGGGCAACCTACCTACTGAATTTTGAAATTTAATTTACAACTACAAACATCATGGTTTGGGCAAAATTATAGAATGATTCTTGGGGGAAATGGTACTTTAAGCACTAACACTGTACTGAAAAAAACTAACTCTAATACATTTTACTTGATGTAGGTGAACTGCGTGACACTATATAAAAGCATATATAGAAATATCCAGTAAGACCAGGAGAGTTTTTGTCTTGATGGGATAGTTTTAATAGCAGAATTCTACACTTTTCAAAAAAAAAAGATATCTATCCCTGCTTAAAGATCTTGTAATATTTAGTGTAAAAATGATCCATTGGTTCTATCAAATGTATATTTTCAAATGACTGCAGAGAAGATTAATCATAGGCTTTAAAAGGAGGGACCTATTTATTTGACATCATAAGTGATGGTTTGATTAAGAGGAAAGAATAAGATCTATAGAATGTCTCAACATCTTTTTGCAGTGGAAGAAGAAAATAAAGACAGGCGGTGGGCATCAAATCTAAAGTTGTGATTCCACTACTCATTAGAGCAGATGGAAAATTGTGGTAGCAAAACATGTCTTCAGATCGAGAATGATTTATGAACCAGGTGAGGTAGTTCATGCCTGTAATCCTAGTACTGGGAAGACTGAGACAAGAGGATGACAGGTTCAAGAACAGCCTTAGCAAGTAGTGAGCTGCTCATCAACCTAGCGAGACCCTGTTTCAGAAAATAAAAATAAAATAGGGCTAGGGGTATAGCTTGGAGGTAGATGTCCTTGGATTTTACCAACTAAAGGTAGTTGTAGCCTCTTCTGAGTCCATAGTTAACCTACAGAATTGAACTGTGATCATTAAATAGCATTCTCTAGGCTCACTATGTTACTTCCTTTAGATATCTCTGTTTACATTTCTATGT
Source organism: Graphiurus murinus (assembly GCA_004027655.1). Taxonomy (NCBI): domain Eukaryota; kingdom Metazoa; phylum Chordata; class Mammalia; order Rodentia; family Gliridae; genus Graphiurus; species Graphiurus murinus. The sequence goes on along the minus strand of PVLC010013941.1, from coordinate 29,357 downwards.
ATTTAAGTTTTGGCAAAGCAAGCATCATTTCAAAATCTTTTCTTCCTTTATCCTGATACATTCATCAAAATATTTTTTTCTGTATTGACACATAGCAAACACTTTTTTTCAGTGACTGAAATCTAATAACTGCATTGTGATAAACTGATCTCTCTCTGCATTCCTTCTAGGAGCATTATTTGATTTAATAATGTATAATTTAAATTATAAGGTTTACCATTGTTTCATCTTATAAATGGTGATGGATGATGAAGACACTAGATCAGATTTTATTCTTATAATCTATAGATTTCTTTATGGCATAACTATTTATATTAGGAAACATGTATAGAGACCAGAAATATTTTAGTTATAACCATATGTTCATGATTCCCCTTCCCACCAAACAAAACGAAGCAGAACAACAGCAGTAACAACATCAAAGAAATGAGTTTATCTTTATAGCTTATATTCTACAACATATGTTTCCAAATTCATAGCATAACTTACTTGTTTCCATAAGCAAAGTTATATGTAAATTGTATATCAGCGCTTCTACTAATCTTGCCACTGTCTTGGTATTGGAATTTTAGACCAATATAATTTTTCAGGAATCCTTTGTATGCTAAACATAACTATATGAAAAAAGAAATAAGTAACAATAGCTTACCATTAAATCGTTTTGTAACAACTCAAATTAACTTGATCCAATTTAACAAATAAATATTTATTATTTTCCATATCAAATCTACCAAATACAAAGGAAGGAATGATTAAGTTCAGCAAGTTAGCTGTGGGAGAAGAATTGTGGAAGATTTTATAGATAAGGAAGTGAAGTTGAAGTGACCTTACAATTAATGATTCTCAGCCGGCGTGGTGGCTCACATTTGTAATCCCAGTACTTGGGAAGCTGAGACAGGATGATCTCGCAGGTTCTTGGCAAGCCTCAGCTACTTAGTGAGGCCCTCAGAAACTTAGTGAGACTCTGTTTCAAAATAAAGAATAAAAAATAGGGCTGGGGGTGTAGCTCATTGCTAGAATGCCCCCAGGTTCAATCCCCAGTACCGTTAAAAAAAAAAAAAAAAGATAAATTCTCTATTTTTTTTCCTTAGATAAGGTTTTGATTTTCTTTAAAAATGTAAATAATTCACTCCCTGTGAAACACTAACTCTTAACTTTTCAGTAAATTTAAAAGTCCATTGCATATAGAGAAAGGAGAGGTAAACATTCAGGTAGGTTAGTAAGGATGTGAATACAGTTCATGCAGTACTTAAACACAAATGTCACTGTGAAGCAGTAATTAAATACCCATGCTAATGGTCCCAAACTCCTTAAGGATGCCAAGTACTTTAAGAACTTTAAACTTTAGTACATGTGCCACATTTGGGAATTTTAACACAAGAGAAAGAATAAAGCTACATTTGCTAGTTTTTAATACTCATACTAAAACTGCCAATTCCTGGGCTCATACCTTTCTTTCACATTTACTTGACTGAACACTCAAGATCAGTCAATGATGGCTATTCTTTTTGTTTCTTAAAGAAGAAAACGAGGAGAGATTATACATTTTAATTGTTTTGTTACTTAAATTTATGTGCAAATAATTCATTCTTAGATTCTGAGATTAAAAGAAGAATACATGGTACACACGTACACATACACACACACATACATATTCTTTCAGAGAATCCTCCAAAGAGGAAATCACTGAAGTACCAGAACATGAACCACAGTGCCTGCCCAATGTGACATGATTTCACATGACAAGCACTTGCCCTTGTCTTAAAATTTCATGAAATTTTATTACCAAGATATTTTCCAAATTCAATTAGCATATCATTTTATTGAGCTTACCTGATTATACGGAAATAGTGAAATGTCTCCATATGGTAGTTTGTTTGGTTTCACATCTGCTGAGTCAAAAAGAACAGCTGGGTTTTTCAGGGAATAACGACCACAGTAAGCCTCAATTTCAGCTGTCTTCTGCCCTCTATTAATATGCTCCTATAGAAACAATATTTCACATGAAAACATGATGTATTATCTTGCTTTTCTCTCAGCATCCCCAGACAAGTTTTTTGAGGTTCATCTCAAATCTCATTGTTTTCCAGACTACATTAAGTTGAAATGTCCTCTCCCTTCCCTGCAATTGGAAGGCTCTCATCAGATCCATAATCACCTAATCCTTTAACTGTTTTTTTTCCCCAAATCCTTTCCTATGCTATCAGCTGGTTAAGGATATTTATTAATTCCTTTCATGAATGTTTATTATTTCTAGGTTTTTGTTTATCTTCAGAATTCAAGTGGTGAAGAACAATATCCCTATATGTAGGGCCACCAGTTTGGGACAAAGGAATAAAAAATTATACTATTAAGGCTAAAGGGAAATATCTAACTCACACACAAGGATCAAAGATGACTCAGAGGAAATGATGTATGAGTGAAGTTTTTAAAGACAAACAGGAGTTGTTCAAATGGTAAAAAGGGCCAAGTAGTTTCAGAGAGAAGGTAAAATTTGTGTAAAAGACAGAGGCAGAGACCTGAGAGAACCTGGTGTTGGGAAACGCAAATAGTCAAGATTGGGTAGAGCACAGAAATATATGTTGGGATGGTGATGGGAAAAGCAATAGGGAGTAGAACGTAAATTACTTGTGCAATCCTCGTGGCAGCTAGTTCGACATTTATGGACACATATATTTATTAAGTTGAAAAATTTGTCCATTAAATGAAAAAAAATTTTCTTTCTTCCTCACTTATCAATCTGTTTTTGCAAAGCACCATGTGACATGTATTTCTAAGGATTTATAACTACTTCTGGAGTATTTTTATAAATTTAATAATGATTATATGTTTCTTGTTCTCAGAGTATTTTCTTGGTAATTGTGCATATCTGGCTTTGTCCATCTTGCCTACTTTCTGTTGATCAAGTAAATTCATACATGGTGGAAATATAGCTTTCACAAATGAATCGTTTTATAATGTGAGAAGATGCTAAGACAGGACTTACCAATAAATCTATAATGGAATTATTTTGCACTATGATTAATAAAAGGATTAATGCTAATTCAGAAAATCATAAAATCCCAAGCTTTTATATGAATTTCTATTTGGTCTGTTTCAAAGTTCATTAAATATTTCATACCAGGTCAAAATCAGTTTCGTAGTCTCTAAAGTATTTCACAGCAAATCCTTCTTCAAAATGTGAAATTTGTGGTGGACATTTAGTACTAACCATTTCTTCCACTGCTACCTGAAACTAAATTGACAATATACACTATAGTAACTTCTTTTTCATGAAGACTTAGACAATTAATAATTCTATAGGTTAGTCCTACAAGAATATTTTCATAATTCCCATATCCTAACCATAATTATGAGATGATTATCTAAATAATTTACATTAACTTGTAATCATTGTGGGCACCAATGATTTTTAAGAGTTCTATTTTAGAATGAAAATATATCTGATTGGCTATTATTAGTATAATTATTATGGAAAGCAAACATATTTGTTTAGCAGTGTTTTAAAGAGAGTGAAGAAGAAAGCATAAATAAATTAGCATTAACTAAATACATTCCAAATAAAGGATTTTACCAATCAACTTAAAATTAACCTATATGTTCCAATTTATTCTGTTTTTCAAAAGAATACATATGAATATATTTCTTGAAATATATATATATACTGAGAATAATAATGCTCGGTTATACAGGAATTGGTACATATTCATGAGTCCCCCATAACTTCCACACCTATTTATCTGCCAAAGCACAGAAATAATTGTTGCTTAGAGTTAATGGCTTGAAACAATGGATAATCTTTAATCATCAAGCAAATAGTAACTTAAACTCATTGTTCAGGTAGCTGTCAAGATTCAGTGACCCGCAAACGTTCTTTCTTTAAGAACAGTGGCCCCACAGGTAGAAACAATAAGTCCCATTCACATAGATCCAAGAACTCCCCTTTCCATCCCTCTGTCGTGGTATAATTTCTTCTCCCTTCTCTCCTCACTATGGGTTGACTCCATCCCACCACACCAACTAGGAGAATGTATTCCTACTCCTTAAGTATTCTTTGCAGAACATTGATATTTAAATGGCTTTCTGTGTAATAAAATAGTGAAACATTTAAACTTTATCATTAAGCTTTTACTATACTATGTTCCTCAAGGATTTTCTGACTTTTAAAGGAGGACAAGTTGGATTTTGGATGAAGAACAATGCTGGGGTGTGTAGCAGGACACAAGACCTGGACACAGAGGCATAGCAAGGCTAGTATGGCTTTGAGATGCTTTTGTCCAGAAAGAGGGATGATTGTGCTAGATTGCTTCTGTGTTTCCTAAATGTGTGGAGATTTGAGGGATGTAATGTCTGTCTATAAATGACCAGGGGTGCTGTGCAATGATGCAGGGATACGTATGGCAGAACACTCCTGTAGCATACTTCAGCTTCCGATGACCATGGGGAAAGAGGCTGAGAAGAGATCCCATCCCAATTCAGTGTGAATGTCTCCAAATTGGGCTTTCCTTTGGTTTGTTCTATAATTTCCAGTGTGACATTATTCCCTTCAAATACGTCATAACCCAGCAGATCAAAGTCTCCTGCAGTGAAGTACCAAACAGAATTTTAAGAAAGTAATTAATAAAGTACAAACATATCTATAATAGACATTCATGTATAACCAAATTAGTTTATTCCATTAACTCAAAAGAAGGATGAGTGGTAAAGATGTAGATCCTTGAATCTGAGTAGATTTGTTCGTAGCATAGATATCAAAATAGCAGACATAAGACAGCAAAGTGCTGTTTAAGGTTCTATTTCAATGACTTAAAAAGAAATACTATAATATTAACATGGGGCCATGAAGTAAATATCAATGGGCAGGAAGATGTTCCAGAAATTATTTTTCCTTTGTGTCGATACCATTTTAGTGCACATGGCTTGATTGGGAAATTGCTATTTTCATGAATAGGGCACAAAGCTGAGTTCCAGAAAATAACCCAGAATATGAGGCTTGTGCAGATGATGTCACTTTGAGAGAAATAAGGCCTTGTGCCCAGAGGCTTCTCCTTTTTGGAAGTATGCTTTACCAGTGGAATCCCATTGATCTTCTCTATTGAGTAAAGTCTCAGAATAAATCCAGTTAGCAGGGCGTGGTGGCACACACTTGTAATCCCAGTGTTTGGGAGGCTGAGATCGGAGGATTCGGGTTCGAGGTCAGCCTCAGCTGCTTAGTGAGGGACTCCGCAACTTAGTGAGACTCGGTTTCAAAAAACAAAGAATAAAAAATAGGGCTGGGGGTATTGCTTGGAGTTAGAATGCCCCTAAGCTCAATCCCCAGTACCAAAAAAAAAAAGGGCTTAGATATTACCAATAACCAAGTTGGTTGCTAAACTTGACTTGAGGGAAAAATATCTACCTCAACATTTCCAACAATGCCTTGTTTAAAATGTCTTTGTGTAAAAACTACTTCTTGAAAACTTTTTAAAAAGTGGAAAGACTAGATATGTTTGCAACTAAACACAAGTGAACTATTTGTTATTGTCATTGTTTTTGCTGAAGAACTCCTTGGGGATTGCAATATTCTAGTGATTCCTGTCAATCTCCTAGGAGGAGCCATGGTATGCAATTCCCTTGTGAATTTGACCACAGTCCTTTCTTCACACAAGATTTGGCCAGGCTACCATCTACTGAACAATACTGATCTGCTTACGTTTCATTTTCCAGATTGATATCTTCACTAATTTATGAAGTATGTTATTATATTGATAGCTCATTTGTAGTGCACTGAAGTTGTACATTCCTTGAAATACAACTAAAATTTAAATTCCCATAGAAAAAATTAACTATTTAATTTCTATTTCTTGTGACATTGATCAAGGCTGTGAATTTATTTCTTTTCCTCTATAATTTTATAGAATTCTCTTTTAACAATAGAGTTGCATAGGATACAAATTTGTGTCCCAGAGAAGGGGAAGATGAAATACAAGCTTACCTCTAGTTGACATAAAGGTTATTGTGTAGATATAGCTTTGGAGATTTCGTGTTCTTATTACTTGAACTGTATCTGGTTTTAGAGACCAGAGATCATTTAGAGCTAATTGCAGTACAGAGGCAGAAGCATCAGCAGGTAGCAAGACTTTTGGATAAATTGAAAGGAAAAAAAAAAAAAGCAGATTCTTAATCTTTCTGGATTACTGTAACTGAAACTGATGTCTTATACTTAACTTTTTAAAGCACTCATATTCTGTACCATATAGTGTTTCACTTAGAGAAATTATGTTCTGAAATTGATTCAAGTTCAGCAGCATTGACTTTTTAATTGGTTTATGACATCTTTTTTATCTTTTATCGGTGTATTATAATCATACATCTTTGTGAGGTACAAGCTGGCAGAGGGGTTTATGATATCTTTGAGAGCAAGGATATTTTATTATTTTAATGTTATCATAATAATAGGTATTGTGTTTTTGCAAACTGTAAGCACTTATCAATATTTACCAGTTGAAACACTTAAGAGAAATAGCAAACATTGATATTCTAGATTTTATACCAAATATAGAAATGTGTTATTATTATTATTATCTGATGAATTAGTGTTTCATAGGTCTATTGCTTAATTTAAGAAATTGAAAAAATGTTCATTTATCTGCAATGATAAATTTAATTCTTATTAAACTTACACCAGTGAGCCACAGATATATAAAATTTTTATGTGCATTTAGATATACATTAATTGCTATCCTTATAAAAGAAAATGATGGTACATGCCAGAAAGTTGTTTTTTGTATAGATGCCTTTTCTGTCCCAGCCTGAAGGCTTTTCTTCATAATATATCTTTCTTCTTTGTCTAATACACTAATAAAAGTATATTTTCCAGAAAATAGCATTGTACTACAGCAAATATGTTTATACGTAAATGGCAATAACATATCCCTTATCGTTTATAACTTACCAGTTTTTTCCATGTTATAGATTAATCTGTATTGGTACAGTGAACACGAGTTAGCTTCCATACATGGGCTGGTTACTGTGATTTGCTGAACTTCATTAGTTGCATTAGTTGTTTCCCAGTTTTCCAATGTTATAACCTATTTTTCAATTTTAAAAAAACTCAAGTCTTTAATATATGGAAAAATACTTTATTTAAAAAATTTTATTGGTGCATTAAAATTAGGAAAATACACTTTAAAAACATCATAATTCAGCTATTCATTGCCTCTTTATTGCTCTGTTTTACTGCAAATGAGAAAATGTTATTTTAAACTATTATAAAATTTGTCTTACTAAGTAACAGCCTATTGGGTTGAATATGCAGATATTCTAGGCCACAACTAAAAATTGCCCATGATAATAGTAATCGCCATTCTCCTAAAAGAACATCTTACCTAGTGAAATTAATAACCAAATGGAACTTCTGTCTTGGGACCCAGAGCCTTTAAATGCCAGGCAAACACCCTACCACTGACCTACACCCCCAGCTCTGAGAATTTACTTCATATAAAGTGGAGCTACCATCACAGCTAACCTGTACTTCCTGGATGACCGTCGACTGGGACTTGATAACTTGCTCTTCATTTATTGCATCTCCTGTTTGTTGCTCAGTATAGACACTTTTATACTGGTACAGCCCAACATCAACAAAAGCGCTCAATCTATACTCCTGAAGCAAGATTTCAATATAATATCTGGAAAAATAGAGTAATTCATGAATATAACATTTTTCCCTTAGAACACTCATCATGAAATTTTTTAATGAATAAAATATCAACACTATGTATAAAAATCTATGAGGTGATTAATGTTATGTTAACACAATATAAAAGTAACATTAATACAATATGTTTTAAATATTAAAAATTCTGTAGCAGATTGTTAAATTATGTGAGAGATGTGCGTTAATAGAATTGTTCCTATTCATGAACAATTCATTCAAGTTAGTCAATAAATAATTATTGAAGAAGATAACAATATGCTAGCCTCAAGGAGTTTAAACAAAATATCATGTATATTATAATAATGACTCCCTAGAATACAACACAGAGAACAAGCAGAAGTTAAACACTTTAATATGGTAAAAAAAAAATGACAAGCAGGCTTAGACATATCATGTATTATTTAGCTGAGTGATGAGAGCACCTGATATGGTTTGGGTCTTAAATATCCCTCAAAAGCTCATGCGTTAAAGGCATGGTTACCAGAAAAGGCACTATTGGAAGATCGTGAGACCTTTAGGAGTTGGGATCTAGTGGAAGAAAGTCATCCGAGGAATACTTTTGAGGGAGACATTGAGATCCTGGTACCCCCTTCCCCACCCCACTTTCCAGCTTCTGAGAGATGAACAGGTTTCCTCTGCCATTCAATCCTCAACATGATGGACTGTGTCACCCCAGACCTAAACTACAGGGCCTAGCAACCCTGGGCAGAAACCTCTGCAATAAATAAATAAAACAAACCTCCCTTCCTTATAAGCTGATTATCTCAAAATTTTGTCACAGTCCCCCTTTCACATTCCTGAAGGTTGGCTCCATGTGTAACTCGGGGAATAAAATATTACCCCAGGAAATCTTTATTGAATTGATTGACTGTGACCTGCCAAAGAGATGGGTGGTATTCATACCCTATATTTGGAGTTCTTGATTCTTGAAAACTCCTGCCCGTCATCCAACTGTCTATCTCGGAGAAGACTTTCACTGACTAGCTGAGAGAAGTGAGTGTAAAAGTACTACTTCCCCCATACAACCCTCTAGCAATTTTACCACCCCTCCCATCTTTGGAAAGGCCAGATGGGAATTCCTCTCAGTTGCCTCACATCGCCCAACAGACATTCTTGTGTACAAAGAACAGGTATCCACAATTCATGGAAGACTTTGATCGAGGGAATTTTATCATATGGTTAGGATGATGGGGACCTGGATAGTACCCCTGACAGAATTGATACTGGAGGATGACATCAGGCTCTCCACTGCCTTACGGCCCTGTGCACCAGCTCTGCTAAACCCAGGTCCAAGACTACTCAAGCAGCAGGACCTAAGGAGAAAGATTAAATTCTATATCCTTACTTGCAACATAAAACCATTAATTAGTCACTTGTTATCTTTACTGCTGGGAACTCATCTACCAATGTGACAAGTCTGAGCTAGCCTCCTGAAAGATAACAAACCAACAGAATGGGATGCCCCACACATCTAAGTCCCATCCAGGCCAGCTGAGATGTCCACATGCTAGGGAAATCATCCTAGACCATCAATCCCCAACAAAACTTGCCAGAAACCAAAGAACTGCCCAGCCAACCACAAAATTATGTGAAATAATAGACATTTTTTAAGCTGCTAAAATCTGGGGTGGTTTGCTCTGTAGTAAAACTAACAGATAAAATGACAAATGGATCATCTCAACACATCTTTTGATATTCCCCATGTAACTTATCCATTTTGAATATATCATGTCTTTTATCTTCCTATTTTTTAGGGATCCTGAAAAGCTTTTTGAGTAGGATTATCTGCTATTTGAGTGATATCCTCATCTGCTCTTAACACTGGGTTATGTGTTCCTTAAGGGTAGGGATTATATTTTAATATTCTTTGTGTTAAATATTCAGTACTTGGTCCAAGCCTGGGATAAATTAGTGAATAATAAATATATATTAACAGTGGTGCCAATCTATGTGGTTTTGTGATTTTTCTGTAATTATTCAAGTGCTCAGCTGTTGAGGAAAAAAAATTAGAAAAATGGAGTGACTGGAAAGGCCTAGAAAAGAACTAAAGTCTAGACTAAGTAAATTTCACAAAGGTATAATTTATAACAGGGTTAAATTTCGTATACACCTGGTTAGTTGAATTTCAGTATTTGTAAAAATATAGAAACAAATTTTAATAAAATTATAGAGAATGGCCAATTATCAATTAAGTCAATAAACTATCACATCTACCAACTAAAGACAAATTAAAATATTTTAAAATATAAGCTTATATTTTTAAAATACCACACAATAACATAAAGATAGGAAAGAAACCTTACTCTTTTCCTTTCTGAAGGTAAATGTCATCTGATCTTTGTGTTGGATTGGAAAAATAACTGTTTGCATTGGCAGAATGATGAGCAATCTTTACCTTATCCAAGAAAAACAGAGAAAGGAGAATTTTTAAGTAAATCTTTCCAACATTTAATTATCATTTATAAGTACTGTCAATCTTCTTAGGGGTTTTATGAATAAAAATGTGAAACTTCATATTTTTTTCTATTATCTGTTATTTAGGCAACACAGAATTTTTAAAAATTATCAAAGCTCACTCCTTCAATTACACCTTTCACTAACACCAACTCCACCACACCAAATGTACTACCCAGATCACAGCTTTTCCATAATTAGAAGTTCAATAGATGGGGAAAGGATTGTTATTATTAAGTAAATGTTCTTTTACTTTATGGAGAACTTTTAGAGATTTGATCCATAACAAATCATTATAGGTATCCCTGAAGAATGCCAAATATTGCTGAATGGTTTTGCATAGTAGAGTGAGAGGGACTTTGGACTTCCCATTAAGGATAATTCATGTCACCTCTGGAGTAAGCCTACTGGCAAGCTATGGTAAATTGAAGTTCATAAATTACAGATATAAATTCAAACTTATGAAACCAGTTTGGGAAGCAATCTTATCATACAAATTAAGTCATAAAATGTGATTTTAATTTGCTCTACTGGTTTCACATTTGTGAAACTGTCCTGAGGAAAGAAAACAATATACAAAAATATCTAATGTACCCAGGTGCTCAATAGAGTATTATTTGTGGTCATAAAAAATTACTTAAACTTTGTAAGGCCAGGTAATGGCATACTATTCAATCATTAAAAATAATGATCATATTTAGTATTTAATACTAATATATGGCAAAAGATGACAATGAGATTGAATTGTGATCCTATTTACATAAAAAAGAGATTATAAAGAAAAGACAGACTTTCATTTCATGACCAAATAATTGTAGACTAGTGCAATATTCTCTGTATTTTCCCGATTTTCTATGTTGTGGCTATAATTCTTTCATAATAAAAAATACCTTTCAATTTTAAAGTAAACATGTTTACCTGGCAGATAAAATTTAAATGTGGGAAACAATTTTCTTTTAGGCTATGGGTTTTCTACAACAGCTTTATAGTTTGTATCACATGTGTCAAAATAGCTAAGAACCTAACTGTGATGGACCAGATGCCACAGTTGCTGCTTGCTAAAGTCCTTTGCATGAATGACTCTGGGTCCAAGATTATTATTTTAATACTTAAAATTTAGGGTCAGACGGGGAGGAGGTAGCTTGACAATTCTCCTGGCCTCCTAAAGCCAGTACTTTTTCTCATATAGAAATTTTAAGCAAGGCATCATTAAAGTTAATCAAATAAAGAAGCCAGAAAATTGTTATGGGACAAGATAAGTAAAGTCAGTGACAAAACAGTCATGTGACAAAACTTAAAGGAAAGAAATGTTAAATATTACTAGGTGGAGAAGACATCAAAAACCACTCTCTTTCTCTTTTTTTTTTTTTTTTTTTTTCAGTACTGGGGATTGAACTCAGGGGCCTTCTACCTCCAAGCTATACCCCCAGCCCTATTTTTTATTCTTTATTTTGAAACGGGTCTCACTAAGTTGCAGAGTGACTCATTAGGTAGCTGAGGCTGGCCGCGAACCCAGATCCTTCAGTCTCAGCCTCCCCAAAAAAACCACTCTCTTATCGACTGTATCAGATCCCTTGGAATTTGTCCACTTCTGGACAAATCCCACCCAGCCAGTACTGTGTACCCCGCTCAAGCCTGTTCAAGATGTTAATCTCAGTGTGCGGTTCTAAGATGATTTTCAATACCTAATCACAAAATCATTTCTCATAAACTCCTTAATATATTCATTGGTTTTGATTTAGAATAAGTGAGATACCTATGAAGATCATCATATCATTTTTATAATATAAAATTGTATTTTGCGGTTTCCCTACCTTATCTTCTGGAAGTCCAGTTTGGCTAAAATATATGGCATAACGGTCATCACCTTTGATGTAGAATCTATAGACATCAGAATCTGGAGCCACCAAAAACCCACTGAAGCGTGCAACAAATGTGTCTTGTTCCATGGGCCATGTGTAGGAAGCCAAATCTACCCAACTAGCACCCATGTACCCTGGAGTGTTTTCATTGTATTCAAGTATCTCTTCTAGACGTGCTGGTCGGCTATTATTCCACACCTCAAGCTTTAAGCCTCTTCCACCTAAATATAATAAAACAAAAAAAGCCTCTCATCTTTTTTTTTGGGGGGGAGGGTACTAGGGATTGAATTCAGAGGCATTCTACTTCTGAGCTATACCCCCAACCCTATTTTATTTTTATTTTGAAACAAGAGGGCCTCCTTAAATTGCTGAGGCTGGCTGTGAATCTGCAACCCTCCTGTCTCAGCCTCCTAAGCATTGGGATTATAGATGTGTGCCACCACATCCAGCTGAAGACACTCATCTTAATCCTGACACAAGGTCTCAGTGGCCTTCTTTGTACTTGGGTGGTGGTTATAGATGTTCTATGTCAATTCACAGATTTAGAGCAGGAGTGGAAACAAAATAAATACATGTACTCGTACATGAACATGTTCCCAAAGGATATTATGACAATCTGTAGCTTATTATTATTTCACTTCACTAAATCTCAGTTTCCACACATGTTAAATGGAAATAATATTACTATTTGCATGGTTTCTATGAGGATTTTATTTATTATATATGTAAAGCATCTAGCACTTAATAAGTGTTTTACATAAAGATAACAATATATAATAATTGCTGTGTTACCCATGATATGACTGATTTGTATATAGTAAAGTCTAAAAACTTCATAATTCAGATCATTTTTTCTTTTTTGTGGGGAGTTACTGGGGATTGAACTCAAGGGCATTCTACCTCTGAGCTACATCCTAAGACCAATTTTATTTTTTATGCAGAAACAGGATCTTGCTAAGTTACTGAGAGCCTTGCTAAGATGCTGAGGCTGACTTCGAACCTATGATCCTCCTGTCTCAGCCTTCCAAGTACTTGAATTATAGGCATGCACCACCATGCCTGGTTTAGTTCAGACCATTCAATTGTAAAAGCTTTACTTTGTTATTATTTCTAACAAAAGTTCCTTCATTAATTTCTGATAAACTATTAGTCAAAGAATAGAGATTGTTGGTTTTAAGATCTCTCTCCCAAATTATTCTAAACTAGGAAGAATTTAACTTCTGCCAATTATAATTTTTTCAACATGAAAAAGCATTTTAAAAATTTTCATAGAGACTAAAATTAAGGTACTATTAAACTCTATACAGAGACATGCTTTTCCAGTAGGAAATCAGAAGAATTTGGGCTGGGTTTATCATATATGCAGCTATTTTAATAAAAATGCTTCCTAATCCAGAAAATGTAAATTCAAAAACTTATAGGAAACATTTTAATTCTCAGTAAAAGTTCTAAAACTTGCGAGTAATATTTTCTGTCTATTGATATATGTCAATAATATTATTTTACTGTGAATATAGAAATGATCATTCTCTCTTATGGTAGCTTACCTGGATATACGGTTTTGAGAATAGGAGGTTTAGGGGGTGTCTTGCAAAATATACTATTTTCTGTGATATTCAAAATATCACAAGCTTCACCTATATGGAAGTAAAATGCACAAATGTTACAAATGAAGCTTTGAGGTACAAGTCACATCAGCCTATCTCAAATCCTTTTTCAGTTCAAACAAAGCTGTGTAAGCAAGTGGCAAAGTTGCAGCCCTTCATTTCCTTTACTTATTCTCCATTAAAGCTTATAATTCACTAATATTCATATTTCCACAAATAAAACCTTTCCTGGAAAAATGTCACAAGTCTGAAAACTTCACAATTTCTGAGAAAGTATATTTAAAAACAAACATGGTATGACTGTATCTTGGTAAAAGGTATCACGTATGCGTCCAAAGTGCAGACTTAGAATTGTTCCTCAGAGAAAAGTTGCTGAATGCCTTTGATGGCCAGAATTGATAAAGCTAGATGATCCCAGCCCTCTTTGGTAGGAAAAATGGTGGTTTATTTCAAGTTCTCAAAATAAATAAAAGCGACAATAATTTTGAAATGGCATTTCACAGGCAGATTGAATTCAAAACAGACAAGGCTTGTCTAAGAACAGCTATACCTTCAACACAGATAGACTTGATGGGAGAGTCCATGTTTCTAGATCTCATTAGGATTGGTCCTCAATGAGTATTTACTGGAGTAGCTATCTCAGTCAGCAAAATGTAAGGGTGAGGAAAAAGGAGAGAGATACCTTTCCCAATTTCTGTTTGGTAGCCTGGAACATTTAAAATTCTGACACTTTCACTTTTTTGAATACCTTGTGAATGCAAAAAAATCAAACTAGAAAACAGTAAATTTGAATAGTATATTAAACCAACATCCTATTTTGTTGGGAGAAAAGGAAATCTTCCTAAACAGATCATTATTTCTAAGAAATTTTTGAGGATTCCAAATCTCAAATCTGCTTGCCTCATTAATGGCAATGGAATACGATAGAACATAGGATAGACATCCCATTGGCACATCTACTGTATCATAGTCAAAATAGGTATAGTATCAAATCAGAAAACAGATAAAAAAGACCAGTGATTATGTAAATGACAATATTTTAATATTCACAATGTAACATTTAAAGAATTTTAAAATCGTATAGAACAGGTTTTAATACTTAGGCAAATGACCAGCAAGGATTCATGAGGACTGGGAAGTTAGTGTGCAAATGTTAGATGACGTTGATTTCTATACATTCCTCTTCCCTTTTGAAATCACATTTTTTGGCAGTCTCATAAGTATATTCCTCAAAAGATAGAAAACATCTGAGCAAGAGAGCTGTAGCAGTACACGCATGTGTCTCACCACATGGGCAGGCACTTTGTCCCCTGCCTATCAAGGGAAATCATGTCCTATTGGCTCAGGAGAAAGAGTCCCACTGTTCCATTCATCCTGAGCTCCCTTTTCAGCTGCATAATCCCCTATCTCTGAATAAATCTAAACCAACACATAAAAGTGATGTGTAACCAGAGAACCAAGCCCTATGGTGCACTGGTTAACAGATCACACATTAATTGAATGCTCTTTCCAAGGCTAATATCATCAGTAATTACTATTGCCCAGATGCCTCAGTATATGAGAAAAGTATGAGAAGAGTATCCCAAAATACTAATTAAAATTTCCCCATAATTAGCTAACTCACTGAGAAGTAACAACAGAGAAGTGTATTTAAGAGCTTATTACATAGAGAGCAGGTATGTCCTTAACTGTGGCAAGGCATCTGTGGATGGCAGCCAGGAAGCTACTACACAGGTCTTTTAGTGCCACCATCAGAGCTCAAGTTCCAGTCATATGAAGCTGCAAAGAATGGTCCTCACTATGAAATTGCAGAGGGAAGAGCATCAAGCCCCAGAACCAAATGCATATGTGAAAACACTCAGCTTTAAATAGAAGAATATAATTGAGCAGAAATTACCATTTGCCTTGCAAAGTTATTAAAGAACAGTCAGGATTTGTTCCTATAAAATAGTATATTAGAAATCATAGAAAATACCTCCGACTAGAACTCTCACTGGGTCATCTGTCTGATCAAAGAACCTCCCTCTTATTGTTAGCATGGTGCCACCTTGAATGCTTCCTTTTGAAGGTGAAATCGTAGTGACCTCTGGGGGAGAAAAGTGTAGTAAATAAAATGTCAGGAATATCACAAGTAAACCCAAATAATTCATTTAAAAATATTTCCAAATTACCTAGCTATAGTACCTAACATAGTGTAGGTAGCAGATTAATGAATGAATGAATTAGGTGTTGCATTATTTTGTCTCTGATGCAATCCTGCAAAGCATAATACACTTGACTTTCAAAGAGATCTGCATTCCATGGGAAACTAGGCTTTAATGGTGACTAGTACTAAGAAGATACATCAGAGAACGGATGGAGTAAGGAAAACCTGATCTGAGCTTAGATATTTAGCTCTAAAGTAAACAAAGGATGGAAGGTAAAAACCACCCCTACTCCCATAGGCTTTGAAGAATGCATCATGTATTCGGGACTAACAGCTTAAATTTATACCTGTTCCTAGAGTAATGCATTTAATTGTGATTAAACTTTCAGTAGCTTTATGCATAAAAGCTTTAGGTAAATTTAGAAAATAGCACAGTACATAACCGATGGCAAATTCTTATTAAAATATTCTTATTAACTCTATCAAAGTTCTATGCGTTACTACATAGGAATGTTGCATTAAACATATTTCTAGGAAAAGTCAAAATATTTCACAGTTGATTCATTCTAAGACACATTTTTTACATTTTAACATCCTTGAAATCTAAACATGTATCTCCAATCACTCCTACTTGGGAAAAAGTGCAGTTCCTCCAGGAAAATGTGTTTTTGCTTCTGACACTCTCCTAGGGGAACTATCAAGTTGAGACTTCTTTGAAATAATTAAATTAGAATCTTCTTGAGAATTCTTTTGTATCACACAGACAGAAATCTGAGAGTGCTGGCTTGTGTGTTATTTTCTCTTCCCTTCACCAACAAGTAAAGTTGAGGTAAACAAGTTTCCCTCCTCTCTTTGTTAGTGTGATGAGTTTGTTTTTCAATCAGTCTTAGGCTAGGAGCATAATTTGGAGTGTCTTAGCTTAATGCCAGGGCTACATCTTTTAGATTCCCCATCTTGGGTATTTTTCTTTTCCCAGAAGCACATAAAATAACATAGAGGCATCTATCAGCTCTCCCTACATCCACACACAGAGTGAGAGAAATGTCACATACCTGCAAACGTTTGAAACATTGAAACTTTATTGAGAGAAGAAATGAAATATGCTGTTTTCTGTGGGAAACTCCTGTTTAAAAGAAAAGTTAAAATTTCTTGCTTTTAAAAAAATTACCTTTATTTGGGGATTTTTGTTGTCACTGCTGTGACAGAAATCAGATCATGACTTGCCAAGGAACAAGACAGAAATTCTTAAGGGAAGATAAAAACATTCCATATCTTGTTTTGATTGTTGGTCACACACAAACGCACACACACACACACACACACACACACACACACACAAACACGTTTGTCAGAACTTAGTAAACAATGGAATACTAAAAAATATGTAT
Organism: Graphiurus murinus; assembly: GCA_004027655.1. Classification (NCBI taxonomy): domain Eukaryota; kingdom Metazoa; phylum Chordata; class Mammalia; order Rodentia; family Gliridae; genus Graphiurus; species Graphiurus murinus. The sequence continues at coordinate 12,204 of PVLC010013941.1, read as the reverse complement.
TTTACTATATGCAAGTTATTCCTTAACAAAGTTGATCTTAAGAAATTGTATTGATAAAATAAAAGAACAGAAGAATACTGTGCACAATGGCTGAGCTCTTCTGCGGACTCATTGACTCTTAGAGTCCAGTTGGGTTCTAAAAGAATCTAGTGAAGAACTTTCCATTTATTATGATATTTTATCTTTACATCAATCACATGAGATAGATGAAAAAAATCAAATAATTTACTTAACTTACTCAAGATTACAAAACCAGTATACGGCAGAAATAGAATTAGAAGCCACACAGTTTGAGTCCAAAGCCCTGACTTTTAATTTGTGTATCACACAGTACTGCTCCCCTGCCCATGAATTGGTGTTATAGTACAGATGGATGACAGCAAATTAAGAGCAATCCAGCCAGGTGTGGTAGCACACAACTATAATCCCAGTACTTGGGAGGCTGAGACAGAAGGATGGCAGGTTCAAAGTCAGCCTCAGCAACTTAGTGAGGCCCTCAACAACTTAATAAGAGCTTGCTTCAAAATCAAAAATAAAATAAGGCTGAGGGTATAGCTCAGAGCTAGAAGGTCCCTGGGTTCAATCCTCAGTACCAAAACAAACAACACACACACATACACACACACACACACAAACACACATCCTAGCAATCCACGAGGTTTAGATCACCCTAAATAAATGCAGAGCCTTAATATTTGTGCATGCTTTTTGATTGTATTGACAAAATAAAAAAGCAAAGAGAACAGAAGAATACTGTGTACAATGGCCGAGCTCTTCTGCTGACTCATTGACTCTTAGAGTCTAGTTTGATAGATACATACTCACATTTCCATAATCTAGAGGGTTAGGAAAAGAAAGAATTCTGAAAATTAAATACTGTTCCCTTACTTGCCTCAATGGAATTTATAATTAGAAAAATTAAGAAATTCAAAGAAGAATTTTAAGACTCAAAACCTATTCATCATAATTATAGTATAGTAAACTGAAATAAAAAAGGAATTTGTAAAACCTGTGGTTGAGATCAACAAAGAACTCTCTTGCAAATCTAACCCAGGCATCACAATGTGCATTTACAAGACTAATGCATCTTTGGATATATTTTATGCTAAATTAGTTATTTAAGAAGTTTGTATTGGATTGCATATTTTTACATTATTAGTCTTTCAGTTGATTCACAAAGATCTGAAATGGATTCTGCATCTCTAAAATTAACTCTGCTTCTTCAGTTAGTGCGAAATTGCCTCCTGAAATAAAATTTGAATGTAATTTATTTTGGATGACACTGAGGTGATTTTCACTAATTCATTGATAATGACTAGGCATTTCTCAATTAAGGGCAGACTCATCTGAACCTTATCAGTTAGGAACAGCTGTCATTTTAACTTGGGGAAATAGAGAGAAGGTTGGTTATTAAAAGAGATACAGGATGGGTGCCACAATGGTCTTTAATTGGTCCATTTGATATTCAGAAATGCTCCTAAATTTTGTAAAATATGAATTTTATAATTTATAAAATGATTTAACATTTTAAAATGCCATGTAATCTTAAAACTAGGTTTTTAAGTAGCAAATGACATATATTTAACAGTTATCTTAAATTCCTGAGACTATTTTATATAGGAACACAGTTTCACCAATTAAGAGACATTAAAACAAAGGTTATACAATGGATTGAAAGAGGAATTATATATCAAAATCACAGAATTAACAACTTAATGCAGTGCTATTGCCTACAATATATGTGTATTTTCTGGCAGTTTTAAATGGAAAATTTCTGGGCTAGTTAATACAGCATATGACTTATGTATATTTAGCAATCATATCGAGCCTTGATCATTCAAACAGTCTCTTTTAGATAATTATTTCTCTGAGAGACAAATGATGGATTCGGCAATTAATATTTTTCATACAAGCTCATTACTAATAATTCATTTTTTTTTCACCTTAGGAAGAGTGAGACTAAGAGCATTTAAAAAATCATATATAGGTCCAGAAATCATTAAACATGTAATCATTGCTGGTTCTTTCTAATGGTTTTAGTAAAATTCTATTGCCTGATCCTAGCCAGTTCTATGTAAGCAATTCTGTCTGTGCAGAGAATAGCTGTTAAGTCATGGGACTCTAAATCATTTGCTACACATAAATCACAGAAGTATATCCTGGCACCATTTACATATCTTCCACTCTGATTTGCTCGTTTGCTTCATGGTTTTGGTCTAGTCTATATTGTCCATGATAAAGCATGACTTTTTAATAAGTGTCTTGCTTCCTTTTTAATAAGTTTCTTGCTTCTAGGTATCTACTGCTAGACGCCCTCCAAATACAATGATAGTGGATTTTGGTCCAACTGGAATTGCAGTTCCATTCAGGGAAGACCAAATCTGATCACCTTTTATAGTCTGTGAATACTGACTATGAAGAACATCTGCTTTGATTGTAGTATTGACATTCTTTTCCAACTTCTAATCATTGAGTGTCTCTTTAGAGACAAACAAATAAAAAGAAATCAACAGACCTCATTTATATTGCTATTAAATTTTAGAGATATTGTTGATCTACTACAGCTGTATTAGTATTGGATGATAAATAATGTAATTTATTTGATGCCTGTTAACTGGCTCATTTCTCAATAAACACAATATTTGGGCAGAACAATTCATTTAGGTTTAACAGACCATCATCCTGCCCACTGTAGCCATTAACAAACCCAGTTACTGTGACAATGAGGAAATGCCCCTACACTTTTACAAATGTTTCCAAGGGTGCAATTGTCCTGCATGGTAGAGAATCCTGGATAAGGATGTTAAGTAGTGATGAGTTGTGGTATTTATTCATGGCTAAACCTTTCCTCATAATGGCAGAGCACTGGAATAAAATGCTCAGGTCCTGGAATTAAGCTGCCTGATTCACTTACTAGTCCTCCTTCTATTGATTGAATACCTTTGGGAAAATTATTTAATGTTCCTCTCATTTTGCCAGTGAATAACGTGGGGTGGATGATACATTCAATTTATAGGTTCTTTGGAATATTAATCTAGATATGTATGTGAAGGACTTAACACTATGCTTACCACTAAATGTTCACTATTATTGTCTGTAATAGGAGATTTACAAGATGCATTGAGATTTTCATATTCTGATATTTCTGTGAGCATCTGAAAGTTTTTTCTTATTGAAATTAGGATGTAGAACATCTGGAAACAAGAATTAGTTTTATTAAAAACCATAAATATGCTGGCCATGGTAGCACACATCTGTAATCCCCAGTACTTGGGAGGCTAAGACAGGAGGATTACATGTTCAAGGCCAGCCTCAGAAGCTTAGCAAGACTCTCAGCAATTTAGTAAGACTCTGTTTCAAAATTTAAAAAAGGGCTGGGGTTTGGCTTGGAGGGAGAATGTCTCTGAGTTCAATATCCAGTACCAAAACAATAACAACAACAACAAAAACCCCATAATTATGTTATTAACACTGATGTTAAGATACTGAATTGAAAGCTATAACTACCATTTTTCACAACATTCTATGTCTTATGGCCTTAAAAGAAAAACGTTATTAGTAATAGTAATAATGAGGTTTTATTTATACTTACATTAGTTCATGTCAAAATTTAATTGCCTTTGTTATCAAAAAGAATAATAATTAAATCAGAAGAGACACAATAAGTAAAATAACACTTTTCCACATCACAGTTAAAGATTTTTCATTGGTTGCTTTAGTTAATGCTAGATTCCCAAAAACTGAAAGGTCATGTGTGAGGCAGGGAGTTACCGACTCTTAAATGTTAATTCAGAGCCGGGCGTGGTGGCGCACGCTTGTAATCCCAGCATTCGGGAGGCTGAGACTGGAGGATCCGGGTTCGCGGCCAGCCTCAGCTACCTAGTGAGGCACTCTGCAACTTAGTGAGACCCTGTTTCAAAAGAAAGAATACAAAATGGGGCTGGGGGTGTAGCTCGGAGGTAGAATGCCCCTGGGTTCAATCCCTGGTACCACACACACAAAAAAAATGTTAATTCAGGGGAAGAAAGTGATTAATTATTTAATCTCTGCATCTATATCATAAAGTAAATATACACTTTATTTACCCAGTTGAATCAATTATGAAAATATCACTTACAAAATGGCCTACCTTCCATAATCACTGTCTAAGATGAAGCTGACATTGTGATGACCTGGAATTAATTAAAATACACAATCAATTAAATTACCAACCAGAGGATAACAATAACTCTATGTTACAAAGCTGATTAAAAAGTAGAGAAAATGTAAAATTAAAACTGAATTTATACAAGTACTAATTAGTTTTTAAAGAAATGAAAATTGTACTGTATTAAAAAGTACCTACAGTATAAAAATATGTATAATAGGTATCTGGAGGTTATAACTAGCAATGTTCGAAAAAATATAATTGTGAATGAAGAATAATAAAAGAAGAGGTATATAACTATGTTGCCCAGAGCTTGCTTTCATTCATTATGAAGAGCTGTTTAATTGTTTAGACCCTCTGCTAAAGAGCTGAGAGATGAGGACGGCGCGAGCACACAGACTGTCCTTCTAACACAACATATTGTCTAGCGCAGGGTACAATCAGTCAAGAGCAGTGACACAAGCAGAGGACTAAACATTGTGATAAAGCTATCAAGGCAAAGAAGAGCGAGCTGTGAGAAGGTAAAACGGGGTCAGATGAGGCTTTGCTGAGGTCGCACATTTTATCTCAAAATTTCAGGATAGGATGCTTACAAAGGGCCTGAGACTGAAGACAGAAGGGAAGCTCATGCAAGAATTAAAAGACCTATATGTATGGAGTATATAGAGCAAGAGGGGAAAGACAGAGTGAAATTAAGGCAACAGAGCTGAGTCAATCATGGAATCCTCTGGGAGAAGAAAAAAGGAAGAGGAGGAGGAGGAGGAGGAGGAGGAGGAGGAGGAGGAGGAAGAGGAGAAAAAAACTGAAGTTTACTTTATATGTATACCTTAAGGTGAATGCACACATACTAATATGAAAGAAAAAGAAAGTAGGAAGAGAGGAAATAATTTCTAAAAAAATAACAAAGGGCAGGAGAGATCTATAACATAAAACAGACAAGAGGAGCATGTATGACAATTAGGAAGGAAGATGGTCAACACTTACCAATGTAAGTTCCAGTTATTTTGCAAATCATAGAACCCATGTCTCCATTTGGATGATCTAGCTTTAGACCATACCTAACAAAGTATATATGCGAATATAAAACTTCATAGTGACATTACATTTTTAAAATACTGTTTCCCTTAAAATCATCTCATTAATTTTATACTATGCATCAGGACAGAAACTGTTGCTACAACTAAAATTCTTATAAAGTGAAAATATTTCCCACACTTCTCTGAAGATATTTAAATAAAACTTCATTCAACCATGAAATTAGCGTTGATATCCCTATTAATATTTTTGAGAGAGTTTAAAATGCTATCAAGTGGAACAATTATTTTCTAAGGATGTTTCTCAAAAATTCTTTTCCCATAATAAACTAAACAGTAGCTCATATCATACTAAATTGAAGACAGAGGAGGATACAAGGTAGCACTCAATTATATGCATAATGCTAATTTATCAATAAAACATTACACTTCGTGCTGCAGTATAGAACACTTAGCTCTGCAGTGTCACTAAAATCACTATTTAAATTTAGTATGCTTATATGTACTATTATTTTTATATAGAAAATTATTATAATTACTTACAAATTATCAGATTGTGGTATGAGAAGCTCACAGGGCATTCCTCCAATATAAACTCTGCATAAATATTTTTATTAGAAAAGATCAAGTTATGTTTAATAAATAAAATGCCCTCCTCTCACCAAGCAACTACCCATCTTAGTTTTTTTTTTTTTTCCCTCTCAGTTACTATTATTATCCATTGCTCGTTCCTTTAAAAAAAACATCTATTGAAAGCCAGGTGTGGTGGTACACACTTATAATCCTAGTATTTGGGAGGCTGAAACGTGAGGATCACAGAGGCCAGCCTCAGCAAATTAGTGAGGCCCTCAGCAACTTAGTGAGTGAGATCCTATTTCAAAAAAATAGAAAATAAAATATGGCTGAGGATATAGCACAAAGGTAGAATGCCCCTAGGTACTGGAAAAAAGTAAGAAAGAAAAAAAAAAAAAGCAAAACATATATTGAACATTGACTCTAGTTACTGGGACACAACAATGTGTGGGGGGTTGCCCTTCCCTTGTGGGACTGACATTTTACTGGGAAAGAATAATAAACATGATAATCATAACATAGTTGTCATGTTAGGAGGCATTAAGTACTTCAGGAAGTATTTGCTTAGCACATGTGAAGCCCTGGATTCAGTACCAAGTATCAAAAAAAAAAAAAAAACAAAGTACTACAGACAACAAAAACATAGAAACAGGTAATGGAATTATGCACTTAAAGTTCTACCAATTCAAATAAAAAAAGTTCTTTAAGTTTCATACTGATGGAAATTGATGTCATTGGAGACTTGCAACTGGTGTTCTTTGCACCAGAATAAACTACTCAGCTTCTGTGACAGCAAATCTCAGACTCAAAATAAGGTACCAGATAAAACTGAACTACAAAAATTAAGAACTTCTGTGTGCCAAGAATACTGAATATTATAATGTACTTTTACATGTAAGTCCTTTGATTTGACCATTACATGAGGCTTGTAAAGCAAGTAAACTGAATTATTGTACCCGTTATAGAGGTATATAGATTCAAATTCTCCTGCTAACCTTCTGCCATATTCCAATTAAATTAAAAAAATGCAGCAGCTAACACTTATAGGCCTTTACTGCATTTAATTTTTGTTACCATCCTGTACTTTAGTAACTATTATCCTTCCATTTAATACATGAAGACATTGAGGCAGAGAGTTTAACAACACGAGGGTTCCCAAGGTATTTCATTGTGCCTGAGTTCCATTAGCAAGGAGTGGAGAGCAAAGGGCTGTGCACTGGGCAGGAAGCCAGGAGACTTTCTGCTTCTCAGACCTTGTCCACTCAGCTTAATCTCCATATTCAGGTCAGGCACAAATTATGGAGGACCCATTAGAGAGATATAAGCCTGCAGCTAGAGAGGGAGGGATAGAGTAGAAAGTCACACCCAGACAGACTATGCTCTTCCACTTAGTAATTCCCACGATGGGATGCATGACCACACCATCTATGAGAGTACTACCCGTTGACCTCTAATACACAGTACTTAGAATTTTTCTCACCTGACCTTCTAGATCAAAAGCTCTTTAGTAGGCACTAGGTCCTCTACTCAGTTTGCCTGTTCTCTATAATTATAATTTGTACCTGGTCGAAATTTAGAGATTTGGCTGGATGGGCAAGATCTGAGAAGCAGAAGGTCTCCTGGCTTCTTGTCCAGTGCTTTTGCAGAGCCCTTCACTATTGACACCTTGCCCATGGAACTATAGCACAACGAAATGCTTGGGGAGCCATACTGTCATAATTAACGTGGTAAAATGAGATAATGGAGTTTCTGAGAACTTCTCATCCTCCCATTAGTAGGTGAGTGAAAAAAATTCCTATACTTATATATCTCAGGATTTCCAGAGTACGAAGATTAGGTAGGCTGACCTCTTAGGTCCCTTCTTATTGTGGTTTTATGAAATAAGTTTTATTGGTTCCCTGGTATAAAACAAATAAATTCCAGCCATGATGGGGTGGAGGAAGAATATCTTTTCAAAAGTTAAACTTGAAACTTCCTGACATCATTACGAGAAAGTATAGCCAAGAAAATTCTACCTAAAGTGAGAATATAAACCGTTCATAACACTCAACTATATTGAAGCAGACAAAATCTTTACTTGTGCTAAATTACATATATAAATTGTTAAATATTTTCTAGTAGTTATTATATATGGTATCAATTTGAACATTTCTAGAACATTATAGCTATATATAAATGTGATTAAGAGTTCTATCTACCTCATAAATGCCAGATAAATCCTCTTTATTTCATTTAGTAAAACATTTCAAATTGTTCATTTTGCAAATTCATATCTGAATATATATATATATATATATATATATATATATATATATATATAGCCTTTTTGGTATTTAACAAATCCTCAAATTGCTGTTTGAACTGTATAATTCATCTGTTTTATACATGTATTAAGTAAGCATGAAGTATCTTGAAAGCCGTAACATTGAGGCCCCCACTTCCTTCTGTAGGATATGAATAGGGCTTCCAGTCTTTTAAGGTAGGGCTGAGATAACCCCATTCTAGTAACTGCTCGTTTCTAGTCCTGAATGTGGACAATTGTTTTTGATGTTAGTTAACTAGCCAATGTTACCATCTGGCCCACAGCTGATAAACAGAAAGATCAAGACTCAAATCCTAGTTTGTTAAGGCATTATTGACTGTTTATGTTCTTTCCCACATTCCACAGTACAGTAGAGAAAGTTTGTGTGTTAGGAAGATTAGGTTCTATTCCTGACTTTTACTAAATTTTGTGAATTCCAGGTCTTAGGTATATTTAAAAATGCAAAACAAGGAAGTTAAATTAAGAATAAAAGTACTCCATTAATAAAACGTTATGACTGTAACTCAATTACTATTGTACTTGTGTCTGCATTCTCACTATTAATAAGATCCATCTCACAATAAGAAAAAATTATGTCAGACCAAAATTGAAAGGGGTATTGACCACAGCTTCATGTCAATGAATCAACCAATAGTTTGTTTTTCTTCCTATAATATGACTGGAATAACACTAGTTTCATCTCATCATAGTGGATTTTAATATTATTGGGTTCATTATTGTTGAACTATCATTTCTCACCTATGAGTTATAAGAATATATTTCCACATCAACAAATTACCTCAAAATCCTAACATTTTTCCCATTTGAGCTTAGTGCAGTATTACTTCCATAGACATCAGTGAAGATTCTGCCTTGGATTGTTATTAATGTACCTAAAACCCAAACAAATGACATAAAAAGTTTATGTGTAAGAATATCTATCCATACGCTTAATTCCCAAACACTAGAGATTTTCCCAATAAAACCAGCATCCAGACTCTTATATCAGATGTTCACCAGTACAGTTCAGTATTATTCTGAAAGTTTTAACACAATTAAATATGAATACATATCTATAAGGATTTATAGATTAAAATGGTCTATCATAGAAAACAGGATGAATTGGTTTTTTTTGTTTTTTTTTTTTTTTTTTTTCGGTACTGCGGATTGAACTCAAGGACATTCTACCTCCGAGCTATACTCCCAGCCCTATTTTTTTTTATTCTTTATTTTGAAACAGGGTCTCACTCAGTTGCGGAGTGCCTCACTAAGTAGCTGAGGTTGGCCGCGAACCCATATCCTCCGGTCTCAGCCTCCCAAATGCTGGTATTACAAGCGTGCGCCACCACACCCGGCTAGGGTGATTAATTTGAAAAAATAATTCCTAACTTATATCATAAAGTAAAATAAATCTAGGGTGGAATAAAAATTAAATATGAAAATAAAATCATAAAAAATCTGAAAACTAATGAAATTTTATGCAATATTTATGTAATCAGTATGTTAGAGTCTTCTACAACATAAAAATGAATAAAGAAACAATAAAGGCTACGCTTTATGGATTTGATAACAAAAATTAAAAGTTGTCTGACAGAAAAACAATAAATTTTCAAGGCACATGATGAATTAAAATAATTCACATCTGACCTATAAGTGTTTAATACCCTTCAAATATAAAAAATTATTAAAACTTGACATGAACCAGGCGTGGTGGCGCACGCTTGTAATCCCAGCATTTGGGAGGCTGAGACTGGAGGATCTGGGTTCGAGGCCAGCCTCAGCTACCTAGTGAGGCACTCCGCAATTTAGTGAGACCTAGTTTCAAAATAAATACTAAAAAATAGGGCTGGGGGTATAGCTCGAAGGTAGAATGCCCCTGAGTTCAATCCCCAGTACCAAAAAAACCAAAAACAAAAAACAAAAAACAAAACTTGACATGAATAAAAGATAGCTTTAAATTAAGTCAAGGAAATAAATAAGTAATTTATAAAAGAAGTACATGTGTTCAATAAACTTAAAATAAATTCAATGACATAAATGGAAGAATTGGAAAATAATTTCTAAACCTACTTTATTTTTCATATAAATACTTAAAAACAATTAATATATACAATGGTAAAAAGAGTGTTCGCATTCTGTTGGGATTTTTTTTTTTTTTTCGGTACTGGGAATTAAACTCAGGGGCATTCTACCTCCGAGCTACATCCCCAGTCCTATTTTTTTATTCTTTATTTTGAAACAGGATCTCACTAAGTTGTGGAGTGCCTTACTAGGTAGCTGAGGCTGGCCACCTGGCTGCAAACCCAGATACTCCAGTCTTAGCTGGGATTACAAGTGTGTGCCGCCATGCCCAGTATCTGCTGGGATTTTATACTGGTATAATCATAGTTGTCATAAAGAATACTATAGTTAGCTAAATGTCCAACAGGGAAAAAGTTAAATACATTAGAGTATATTAAGATGTAACCTTAATTTTATATTATTTTTATAGTAAGAAAATTTCTATTTACTCATCTTGAGGTATTATAATAATTTTAAATGCTAAAAAGTAAACAAATTAATTACCACAGCACCAAAAGCATTTCGGCTGTCACATACCTGGAGTTCCAGATAAAGGTGTGATGCTCATTATTGTTGGGGTTCTGAAACTTTTTGCCTGTAAAATAATAAATTTCATAAGCAGTCCTATCTCTATTTTGATGCTGAGTTTTCATTTTATTTTATTTTATTTGTGCATTGTAATCATACCTCTTTGTTAGGTACAAGCTGGTAGAGGCATACATGCACACATCTCTTATTTAACCCTTCCCCAATTCTTGCCCAATCCCTCTCCCTCCCTCCTTCTCAAGTTGAGTTTAGTGATTGACTTTGATACCTTTGTGAAAGTACAGCATGTGCATTAGGATGTTTCCCACCCCCATCACCTTCAGTTAAGTCACCTTCTTTGCTCATTTAAGGTTTATCTTTCTTTGTCTAGAGTCCCTCTTATGACCCACTTTCTCCCTAGCTTCGCCATATTAGGGAGAGGATATGATTTTTTACTTTTTGTGACTGACTAATCTCACTTAGCATAATGTTTTCCAGCTACATCCATTTCCCTACAAATGAGATGATTTTGTTCTGAGGCTATCCTAAGTCAAATTTGAACTTTATGCGCCCCCCACCCCGCACCGTAGACTTTGGATAAATAACAGATTTTCAATTTACTATGTAATCTGCCCAGATCATAAGAATAATTGAGGACAAAGAAGTAAATTATTTTATCTAGAATAAAGAGAGGGAAGATTCTGAAAATTAAGAATATTTAAAGATTTTTTTTAATAACAAAGTCGAGAATAATGATAAAAGTACTGAATTAGTATGAATATCAAAAGTTATAAATGCATTTATAGGGGTTCAAACAATTCAGATGAAATAAAATGTGCTTGATAAAAACAAAAAGTAAGAGTATGTATTTGGGAACTTTTATACCATTTGACATTGCTGTAATGTATTTACTTCATTTACAAGGTATTGGTCCACAAAAGTTTGAATAACTTTTAAAGTTGATCCTTCTCCACATACAGTTTAAGATATATCCAGCCAGGAGAGAATGGAGACATGTTACAAAATCCTAAGTGAAATTTCCAAACGAGCATATCATATACAACTAAGTGCCTAACTAAATGCGAAGTTAGCATGGAAGTTTTTGTATTGGAAGGGATCTTATTTAATATAGTAATGGAAGGCTTTATTTTCTAAGTACACTTCACTTCACCAGTACCAGGAAGCAAATCAAGAAAGAAGGCCCAAGATTCAGGAAGTAGACTGTCGGGGGCCTAGCCTGGCCAGCTGGACCTTGCCTCTAGATGGCGCCTGGTAAAGTGCCAGAAGCAGCTACAGGTGGATTACATCCCGAAGCTGTGCCACGCCAGAGCGCATGCACCAACACACCCGACTCGTGGCCGGCCAGGTGAGAGCTGTACGAGACACCTCGTGGCTTAGGCCCGGCGCAGCTATAAAAAGCCTCCACCTCTCGCATAGAGAGAACGCACGGCTAATAGAGGGAGGACGGCTAAAAGCACGCTGTTGGGGAAAGGCTGGTTGGGAAGTTGCTGGGCTGGAAAGTTGCTGGGAAGTTCTGGGAGGAATTGGTTGGGAAGAAGAAG
>PVLC010013940.1:0-40378 GCA_004027655.1 Graphiurus murinus | reverse complement strand
GAGGAAGCTGAGGGAGGAGGAGGGGGAAAGTGGATGGGGTGGAGGAGAAGAGGAAAGGAGAGCGAGGGAGGGAGCGGAGGGGGAGGGGCGGCTGCAATCCCGCAACATCAAAGCCTTCGCGGGCGCCGCAGAGCACAGTCACGTGCGGCCTCCTTCCTCGGCTTCCATCGCTGGGAGAAGCCGCTGGGCCTGGGGCTGCTGAAGGAATTTTAAAATGAGGCAGATTGTCTAGAATATTGGAGGGGGGGGGGGAGTTGGGGGAGAATGCAGTTTTATCTTCAGGCCGAGGAGGGGGAGGCAGAACCCATTCCCCCCCCCCCCCAGAAGACTGGCTGGTGGGGCAGAAGGGCTCCCTCGGTGGCAGGGGGCCAAGACAAGGACCACCCAGCTCCTCCCACCGGGCAAGCTTGTTATGGAGAGAAGCTGAAAATCTGGGTTTTTACGCAAAAAGCTTCCACATTTTAATACTGACTCAAGTTAAAAAAAAAAGTCCAAACCATTCCCTGGGCCAAACAGAGCAGGTCTGGACTGGACCTAGGACCTAGCCAGGCTGCAGCATCTGTTTCCTAGACTGTCCTAGAGGCCCAGAGAGGGAAAGGAGCTTCCTGAAGGTCACACAGTGGGCACTAGGGGAAGAGGCTCAGGACCCCAAGTCCCAGGGTCAGGCTTTGACTTCTGGGGAGCCGGAAGTGTGGGAGGCCAGTGGTGTGGGAGGGTCTCAGGACCACCTGCCCCTGCCCACCACGCAGCAGGCTCCTCTCCTTTCATTCTGACCTGCCAGGTCCTGGGCAGCGTCTGTGCCCCAGGACGCCACCCTGAAACAGGCATTCAGAATGGGGCGTGGCCCCACCCACGAAGAAGGCCAGGACCTTGTTGCACTGTGGCTGGGACGGAGATGTGGCACCTCCATGGCGGCTGGGCCTCTGTGGGTGGAGTGGGGTGCAATCTTCCCCTAAGGAAGGCTCTGGGACAGGGCAGAGAATCCCAGACGGAGAGCATGGCACCCGTACCCCAAGGTGGGCCGTCGGGGGGCTGCCGTGGCCAGGGCCAAGGCTGGATGGGAAGCAGGTGTGGGGAGCTTGGAAAGCCTGAACCCAGAGCACTCGGCAGTTCTTAGAGGTGTCCGGGCAGGAGAGGTCGGCTCAGATCCTCACCGGGGGTATCAGGATGCAAGGCTGGAAATGCTACTGAAGGTCACTGTCTTCAACAAGTGTTCACTGAGCGCTTACTCTGTGCCAGGCCCCAGGGGACAGGGGAGGCAGACAGAGGTGACCAGAGCCCACGATGGGCCTGGGCTGGGCCAAGCAGGTGACCTGGGTCCCTCCAAAGAGGAATCCCCTGCAAGAGCGAGACGGGGAGCACTATTCCCAGCAGAAGGACTGGTGTGCACACAGACCCAGAGGCCAGGGGTGGGCAGGGGCCACGCAGAGGGGGCCAGAGCCGCTAGACTGTGGGAAGCAAAAAGATTTATATAAAAAGCAAAAAGACATTGAGGAGCTAGATAGCTACTTTGGGCAATTAAAATTCAACCAGTTTGTAAGTGCCTGTTGCCCCACCCAGGGGATAGTGAATTTGTAACTTCCTTAAAATCCGGAGCTTCAAGGTCTTTGACCCACGCCCATGCCTTTGTTTTCCATCAGTTACATAGGATGTGAATAACAAATGCTTCTCCGGAACCTGCTTGCTGCTGTGCCGTCTGGGTTTTGGGGTCTATGAGGGTACTCAAGGTTGGCCCTCAGTATTTATGTCACAAAGGTTGCTCAGTAAAGTTGAACATTTGTTCCCCTTGCAAGGTGTGTGCGCGCGCGTGTGTGTGTGTGTGTGTGTGTGTGTGTGTGTGTGTGTGTGTGGTGCGGCGCCGCGCCGCACCGTGTTTTTTCTCTTATTTTCAGCTCCCAGTTGATCAGCAGAAAGAGAGACTAAGGCAGCAGCTGGCCTGCTGCACTAGACTGTGTCTCAAAGGTCCCAAAGACCCCGGGAACAGCGAGGGCAGGAACCTAAGAACCGTGCTCTATGGCTGGGGGACCCGGCTTCCCCCATGGTTCTCTGAGACTTGCCACAGGGGACAGGGGTCTCCCTTTCATCCCAGGACATGGCAGCTGTTCCCCTGGCAGATTTCTGTTCTAGTCATGGATTATTCTAGAGAACAAAACCGCCTGGCTGGGGGACCGAATGGCTGGTGTGTGCACCCATGACTCAGGGCCGCCAGGGCTGGACAACCTGGGTGAGGCCCTCACCTGAGCCCTGGAGGAGGCGCCCCGGGAGGACCCCTGCCATGGGACCAGCAGGCACTGCGGCCCCTCCTCCAAGCCCTAGCTGGCAGCCTTGGTTTTTTATCTGGCGTGGGATGATGGGTGGTCTCCCTGTGGGCTCCGAGGCTGGTGGGAGGGCAGAGACCAACTGAGGCTGGAGAGGACACTTTGCCAAGGCCACCAGCCAGGGACAGAGCCCTCTGCCTCCAAGCCCTTGTGGGCTGGTTCCTGGATGTCTCGTGGGGGGCGGGGCAGGGAGGAAGAGAGGAGAAAGGAGGCTGGCCCTGCCTCTCCAGGACCCCCGGCCACGCAGCCCCCTCCCACACTGTGGTCCCAGCAGGACCGCTTCACTGGACTTCACAGCGCGCCCGCTTGCCTGTGAGACTCCAAGCTGGGCTCAGCTAGCTCTACACTAGCCTCCAGCCTCCAACCTCCAGCCTCCAGCCTCCAGCCAGGCACATGGTTAGGTTTAACAGACCCCGGGGGGACCCTTCATGGAAACTACCACCGAATCCACTTGTCAGATGCCCCCGGGCCAAGTCCTGTAATGCAAGGTTTGACTTAATCCTCCCTTATCCTATCTAGGTTTTATTCACACCATGGTACTGAGGGGAAACTGAGGCTGGAAGAGGCCCGGCCTCGGGCCCTAGATCAAATGGAAACAGTAAACCTAGCAACTGACAAAGCATGTGCCCAGCAGAGGGCCGGGGTCGCAGCACTCAGCTCTATTTCCTCACTCACATCACGGCAACCTCGTGGACTGTCGTTACTGTACCCCCATCTTCCAGACCAGGGCTGACTGCACGGAGAACTTAGAGCACTGGCCTGGGGAGCCCCCCCCCCCCCCCGTGCACTGCGCACCAACTCCAGGCTGTCTGGCCTCACTTTTTAAATTTTTTTGCGGTACTGGGGATTGAACTCAGGGGCATTCTACCTCGGAGCTATGCCCCCAGCCCTATTTTTTATTCTTTACTTTGAAACCTGGTCTCACTAAGTTGAGGAGGGCCTCACTAGGTAGCTAAGGCTGGCCGAAAACCCAGATCCTCCCAAATGCTGGCATTACAAGCATGCGCCACCATGCCCAGCTTGGCCTCACTTTTTTTTTTTTTAAGATACAGGGTCTCATTAAATTGATAAGGGTCTAAGTGACCTCCCAAGTACTGGGATGGCAGCCGTTCACCACCACGCTGGCTGGCCTCTCACTTCTGACCAGGTGAGGGAGGGAGAGCTCTCTCCACACCTGTGGTCTTGGTGGCCTGCGGCCTTTCCACACGTTCACCCAGGTGACAGGTGAGGTGGCTGGTGGGAGAGGTATACATGGCTTGGAAAAGGGAGGAGGAGGAGGTGAAGGGAGGAGGGGACTGTGTGGGGGAGGGTCGGGTGCAGAAAGGGAGGGAGAGGGAGAGGAGGGCAGAGGGGAGGGGGCCCTTGCTCCCAGGTGCCTGGCGGTCCGGCCCAGCTGTGGCCAAGGCTGCGGCTGGCTGTGCCAGGAAGGTCTGCCCCATCCCGCCGCCGTGAGAACATCAAAGCTGGTCCCCAGCCAGCCCAAAGGTAACATCCTTTGAGGTTTGGCGGTGATGGGGCCATATTTCAGGCTGATACGAAGCAAGCTGTGCCCTACCCCCTCCCGCCCGCCGGGAGATCCCCATCTGGGCTGTCTACTTAATACCCCATTACCGGAGAAAATATACAGCCGGCTCCCGCCCGGCCTCAGCTGCCCATTCCTCGGGAAAGATCAAAGCAGCACTAGATTCCGGCCTAGAAACTCCGTAAATAGACTGTGGGCTTGGGGAGAGGTGGCTAGGCGGAGGTGGGGGGTGAGGCTGGGGGCTGGGGGGCTTCAGCAAAGAAGCTGGCAGGAGGGAGAGCCCTGAGCTCCGGAGAGGAGGCACACACCTCGGCAGGGACCCCTGAGCCTGAGCCCTGGGACACCCAGTCCTATCCCAAGGGTCCTCCCAGGTCACCAAGAACTAGGCACCTCCCGGGGCTCACAGAGCTTTCTACACTTTGCAGAGAGCTCTTCCTGCCCTGGGGGTCAGCAGAAGCAATAGATCAGCCTATAGCTATTGCAGCAGGCAGGCAGTATTTTTTTTTTTTTTTTTTTACGGTACTGGGGATTGAACTCAGGGGCATTCTACCTCCGAGCTATACCCCCAGCCCTATTTTTTATTCTTTATTTTGAAACCAAGTCTCACAAAGTTGCGGAGTGCCTCACTAGGTAGCTGAGGCTGGCCGCGAACCCGGATCCTCCGGTCTCAGCCTCCCAAATGCTGGGATTACAAGCGTGCACCGGCTTGGCAGGCAGTATTTAAGTCTTACATCCACTCTGGGAGATGTGGCCACCCCTCCACTCCCAGCAAGGGGTGCCCCTGCTTCAGGGGCGGGGTGTGAACCAGGTGTGGTCTCCCCCAGGGAGGTCCACGGACACATCCTGGATGGCCGGGGACAAACACTAGGCCCTCTTCCGGCCCGAGGACAGGGCCCATCGGCGGCCCTGGGCCCTGGAGTCTGTCTGCAAGGCCTGTGCCCTTCCCAAGCCAGGAAACGGGTTCACAGAAGCTCATCCCCCAGAGGACACACAAACCGTAGGGGTCCTTCTCCCTGGCCACCCGTGGGGAGAGATGACGGGAACTGAACTGCACCCTTCCTGGCTCTCCCTCACGCAGTCCCACAAGCACTGTAAATCCAAGCAAAAGTCAGCCATGCCCCTCCAGTGTCGTCTCTGGTCCCCAAGGCTGTTGGCGAGAATCAGTTACCCAGGTGGCCCAATTCCCTAATTCATACTAGAGAGTGACTGGCTACTCCCTCCCCTGGTCTCCCTGTCCCAACCCTTAGGGAGGGGACTGTCACCCCGCTGAACGGCACCTGAGTCCTCAGCGTCCTTCTTGGTCCTCCTACACTCCTTTCCCACTCTCCACACTGAGCACCTGTAGATTTCTCGAAACCTCACAAGTGACCGAGTACATCCCAGTCTCCAGGGGAGACCAAACTCGTCACGCTGGACACCTGGCTGACCGCCCCCCTCCCCCGGGTCCATGCTGTTATTTTCTGATCGATTGCTTAACCACCATCTATAGGAGTAGATGGATGGCATTTTGTGTTCCTTAGCATGAGCTGTTCCGGACGGAGACCACTTTCCCACCCACCTCCCACCCTGTGGGACTCTGGCCTCCTCGGGCTGACCATTCTTCAGTTCCCACACCCCCCGACCCACCCAGCAGTGAGCCTTAGGTGGGTCTCATCCTCACCGTAACATCTGCCCCCGGGGGGGCTGAGGGGTCTGCCCCTCATCAGCACTGGAAGGCAGGAAGACCCCTTAGGAGGGATGCTCCGGCTGAAGCCCACTCTA
Source organism: Graphiurus murinus (assembly GCA_004027655.1). Classification (NCBI taxonomy): domain Eukaryota; kingdom Metazoa; phylum Chordata; class Mammalia; order Rodentia; family Gliridae; genus Graphiurus; species Graphiurus murinus. Next base: position 34,777 of record PVLC010013940.1, on the reverse strand, counting down.
GCAGAAATTGAGGTGCAGGGCGCTCCTGGGGCTCAGAAGCCTCTGTCCCCTCCGCAGCCCACCGGCAATTCCCTCTACCAGGGATGGAGCAGCAAGCACAGGGCGAACCAAGCAATTTTCCAGACCTAGTGGGGCTCGGCAAGCCAATTTGAACACGGAATAAACCTCTGGCCTCTGTAAGGGGGCACGGCCAACGGCGTGCACACAGCCCCCCCCCCCCCCAGCTCCAGCAGAGAGCTCGACAGGGCCAGAGATGCTGCACTCCGCTGCCAATTCCCCAGCTCAGCAGAAAGCCTCCATTTTGCAGGGAGAAATTAATGAAAGGGAGAAGCCTGGGAAATTACGAGTTGCCACCTGCAATTTCCCCTTCCAAGGAAAGCGGCGCGATGGCTGATTAAAGCTGCAGCCGCCCTGCCAGGCTGGGCGGCAGCTGAGGATCATCCGCCTGCCAGGAGGCAGGTGGGAAGCAGAGCGGGGAGCCCCCGGGGTACCCCCAGGCTCGGCCAGCCCCTCCCTGCAAACTCCCAGAGGAGGAGCCCCCAGCCGAGAGAAACCTCCTTCCCCCTCCATTACCCTTCTTCAACAGGCAGCCGCGGGGCTCTGCTGTGACCCCCGGAGCCCTGAGCATCGTGAGACATGAGCTGCACCCCATGGCGGGAGAATTACGGAAATGGTGCTGGGGGCACTGCCCAGAGCTGCACCTGGCACTGCGTGGCGTGCCCATTCTCTTGACCGGGAGACGGAGGCTCAGGAGGCAACACCTGCTCGGGGCTGAGATGAGTGAGAGCCAGCACCAACCCGAGCCATCTGGCGGCTCTGTGGGGACTCTGGTGAAGGCACAGCACCGCCCTGAGATGAGCGGGGAGAGGGCAGTCATGTAGGGCGTCCACAGCGGTGTCTGCACCCCGCACCTGAGCATGGCTGCCCCCCCCACACACAGCCAAGCCCCTTCATTCCCAGCCTCCAATCTGTACTCAGGACAGGGCAGAGGACAGCTGGGGAGGGCGACCGCGAAGACACAGCTCGGGGTCTCAGCCTCCTTCCACAGCCCACTGGTCCCCAAGCCACTCAGATCTCGGCGCACCTGGATGTGAGCTCGGACCGTGGTGTGAATGGCTGGTGTCGGCTCCGTGCCCTCCTCCTCTAGGGTGTGTGCGTTCTACGGCACTAGACTTGACTTCCAGACTGTGGTTCACAGAGGTGGAGGGTTGGGTAGAGAGCCCCCGGGGAGGGGATCGCAGCTCCAGTCCTAGCACCAGGCACCGAGCACATAATCACTCCAGAAGAGCAGTCCTCCTGTGCAGCCTCAACTCCTGCAGGCGGGCCCCGCAGCCTCTCTGAGCCGTGGTCTCTTTACTCTTCCCAGTCCACCCGTGCGGCCCCAGGCGCGTCCCTCACGCCTTCTACAGGGCCAGCCAGCCGCGGTGTCCTTCGGAAGATGAACTTTGAGGCGCCGCTATCTCCCGGCTCCCCAGCCCCGGCCGTATATTATAATAATGGCCTTGGCCAATAGGGGCGCGGGCTATTAGAATGAGTTAAGACCAGATTAATCTGCTTAAAAAAATATGCCTGGTTTTTACGCTGTGCATTCCCTCCTAACAACTCGGGCTTCTTCCAGGCCATTATCTCGTTTTATCGTTAATTCAATTCCATAAACATGTATTAAGTGTCTATTATGTGCAGAGCCCTGGTGTGGTGGCTGGGTGGGCGAGGGGCCGTGGGGGGACAGCCCCGGCCCCCAAGGTGACTGGTCAGCCGGAGACCCAGCTGACCCGCAGGCCCCACCTTAGCACAGCCCAGAGCAAGGGGCTGTCCACCAGTGGAGCAGCTGGGGGTGCCCTGGGGGTGCAGAGGAAGGCCTACTGTGTGCTAGGCTCCTCACAGCCAGGCAGGGCAGGCACCAATGGTACCCTGCCTCACACACCAAAGAATGGGGGCGCAGGGAGGTCATTTGCTGGAGGTCCCAAAGCACCTGGGTGAAAACATAAAGCAAACACCACAGCCTGGACTTCAACTTCCAGTGTCCCTGTGCCCAGAAAGGTGCCTGAGGTGGCGGGTAAGCATAGAACACCCGGGAACGGACGAACAAATGAATGAGTGAGTGAATGAATGAATGAACGAAGGAACACTCAGCTTCACCTCCACCTAAGAGCTGATCTGGGCTCTCTGAGTAGGGTTTTGAAGGGTGGCTGGATTGGGGTGACAGGGATGAGGTGGGGTCTGGGGAGCCAGGGCCGGGGCAGGATCACAGAGCCAGCCAGACCGGGGCCCAAATCCTGGCTCCACCTCCCCAGGCAGGTTACTCCACCTCTCCGGGCCGGTTTCCACCTCTGCAGAAGGTGAGGGTGAAATGAGCCAGGACTGGGCTAGGGTCCCAGCGACCTAATGTGCCCACCCACACGGGCCTGAGAACGGGGCTGACCGCGGGCAGAGGGGCGCTGAGCACCCAGGAGGAGCACAAGAGCTGTAGCTGGTCCACACTGCTGCTGGGGAGGCCACAGCCACGGGACCACAGAGAGGAAACCCGAGGGTGCCGGGAGGGAGGACAGGGACATGCACTCATTCTGCATGGGACAGACCAGAGAGGGGCCCAGGATACCCGGGGACAGTCACCGGGCTCCTTCTCACTTTCGTCCCCAGGGATTTCTAGACAGCAAATGCTCCCCAGGGACAAATACTGGCAGCCCTCACCTGCCCCGTCACCCCAGAAGGGACGCTGCCAAGACAACAGGGCAGAGACTGAACTAGCCGAAGGGAAGGGCCACGGAACCCAGAAACTGCCAGGATCCAGAACCCACTGGGGCTGCGTGCCAGGAGGCTCCGCCCCTCCCCAGCCTCCCTGCTCCCCGCCCCCCATAGCCCCAGACCTCTGAGCCGCCATGCTTCACCCTCTCAGCCCCGCCCCTCCTCAGCTGTGCCCTGCAGCCCTTTGCCTGGAACACGTGTGTTTCTCCCTTCCAGTCTCTGCTCAGACCTCTTCTCAAAACCCGCCCTGTGACTCCAAGGCCTGGCCTCCTGTTTGACCTCAGCGCAGGGAGCAGCAAGTGGTGAGCGCGGCCCTGAGCCTATCTGTCCAGGAGTCTGCTACCCATTAGGTCACCTCTCTGAGCCTTGCTGTCCCCACCTGCAAAGTGGGGTGCAGCCAGCACCTCCCAAGTCCCCAGAGCTGTGGAAGACCACATCAGGAAACCGCTTTCATTCTAGTCATCGCATGAGGATGCTGAGGTTGTCCACAGGGCTAAGCCCCTCCCCTGGTGCCTAGCAGCGGCTTACTCAAAGGGCAGAACCACCAACTCTACCTAGAGCAGCCAGGAAGGCCAACACAAAGGTGGTGTCCACTTGGGCTTTGAAGGATGCCTAGGAGTTCACCAAGTAAAACAGATGAGAAAACTCCAGGCAGAGGGAATTGTTTCAGTTGAACTGCGCAGACCTTGAATGCCACACAGGAGTTTGAACTCCATCCCAAGACAATAGAAAACTGTTTTTGATTTTGGTGTTTTGTTTTGTTTTTGCTGGAGATTGAACCCAGGGGCATTCTACCTCCAAGCTACATCCCCAGCTCTATTATTATTATTATTTTATTATGATTATGATTTTGAAATTGGGTCTAAGTTGCAGAGGGCCTACGTAGCTGAGGCTGGCCACGAACCTGTGATCCTCCCATCTGCCTCCCAAGTACTGGGATGACAAGCCTGCGCCACCACGCCTGCTTCAAGGTTTTTAATCAGGGCAATGACAATTGCGCTCTTCATTCATCAAATACCGTGGGGGGTCTACAAGGTGCTAGATACTGGGGTTTCAGCGGGAAACATTTCCTGGGGCCACAGAGCCTGTTCCAGTGATGTCTCAGAGTAACAGAATCTCACCAATGCCTCGACTCTAGCTCTCTGGAGGGAAGTGGTGTCCAGACTGCCGAGGACAACAGAAACCCAGCCTGGCGTGAGCTCCGAGGGAGCCGTTTTAGCAGGACCTGAAGACATGGACATGGAGAGTGTTCCAGGCAGAGCCCCAAGGAGGAAGGAAGTGACTGAAACAGGACGGAGGGGACCAGGGCGGCAGAGGTACCTAGGGACAACAGAGCCTAGGGCTCGGGCGAGCAGCTGGCATTTAATCCCTGTGCAGCGAGAGGTCCCAGAGCCGGAGCCGGGAAGGTTGCCCCGGCTTGGTCACCTTGCCAGGTCCAGGACAGGAACAGGCAGCCCCGACAGGGAGATGAGTGGCTTAGAAGACCCCTCGAGGAGCCCGACGGCCCGCCCGCTCTCCTCCCAGCCCGCAGAGACCGCGGGCAGATTGATGAGGTACAGGCTCGATCCGTCGCAGCTTCAGGCTGCATGCCGGTGACACTGGCTCATCAATACCCGAGAAAATATGGCCTGGAGGAGACCAATTAGGAACTGCTCAGCTAGCCTGGGGCCGGCCTGTGCGGCCCGGGGGCTGCTCCCCTTGGAAGATGGACGTACGTGTGTGTGTGTGTGTGTGTGTGTGTGTGTGTAGCAATGGCAAGAGGCGCACAGGTGTTGGCCAGGCTCCAAGCTGTCACCCACACGCAGCCCCTGGCCCTCCAACCTGCACATGCGCCAACAGCGGTCCTGCGGGGCTGGTGACAGGACCTGTGGTCAGGGAGGCAGAAGGGGGCTGCCCGAAGGCCTTGCTTCTTGGCACCAGGCCCAGGCCAGGGAACCTGGGGAAGGGGGATGGAATATCACAAGTAGGCAGTCTCCGTTCCGTGCCTCCATTTTTTTTTAGTACTGGGAATTGAACCCAGGTGCAATCTACCTTCGGGCTATATCTCCAGCCCTGTTTTTATTCTTTATTTTGAAACAGGGTCTCACTAAGTAGCTGAGGCTGGCCGTGAACTTGTGATCCTCCTGTCTCAGCCTCCCAAGTACTGGGATGACAAGTGTGTGCCACTGAGCCCGGCTTCTCTGCCTCCATTTCCTCACCAGAGAAACGGGCGTTTCTGCCTCAGAGGATGGTGGGTGGCTCAGGCCCACCCTCCGTAGCTGCAAGCCGGAAGGGCTGTCCTTAGTGCCCTCCGGGGGCCTCAGCAGCTCCACACCCCGCCCCCCGGGCAGGGGCAGGGTGCAGCCGAAGGGTATGGATGGGAGGCACAGAGACCTAGGCCTGGCCCTGAGCCCTCCCTGCAAAACAGATCTAGCTGTGAGTCCAGGACTGTGGGGTCAAGACAGAGATGGTGGGATCCCAGGCCACCCGCAGACACACACAACTGCCACTTGTCCTCCTGACTGCTGGTGCACAGGACCACGAGACAAGGGGAATCGTGGGAATCCTCCACAAACCCCTGGATATTCAAGACAGCCTTGGTCTCCTGGGGACACAGGTTTCCAGAAACTGAGACTCAAAAGGATCTCCTTCCTAGAGGGCAGGGGGTTGCATTTTAGAAGAACCCAGACAGGGCAATAGCTATGTCAAAGAAATGAATCACTTACGGTAAAATTCCTGCCAACAGGCCACAGGAAAAAGGGGAAAACATTGAGGTTAAGGGTGGACACTGAAATCGCCTTGCAGAGCTGGGCAGGTCCATGCGTTCAAGCCTTGTGCTCTTGGGAGGTACTGGAAACTTTAAAAGGTGGCGCCTGTGAGCGGGCTTCAGGCCTTTGGGGGTGTGTCCTCGAAGGGGATTGTGGGACCCTAGTCTCCTCCTCTTGTTCCCCGGCCACAAGGTGTGTGGCTTCGCTCCACTGCACGCCTGCCACAATGTGCTGCTTCGCCACAGACCCCAAAGCAAGGGGATCGTCGATCACTGACTGGAACCTCAAAGCTGTGGCCCAAAATAAACCCTTCTTTTGTGTGTGTGTGTGTGTGTGTGTGTGTGTGTGTGTGTGTGTGTTACCAAGGATTGAACCTAGAGACATTCTACCTTCGAGCTACACCCCCAACCCTTTTTATTTTTATTGAAACAGCATCCTACTAGGTTGCGGAGAGTCTTGCCAAGTCGCTGAGGCTGGCCTTGAACCTGTGATCCTCCTGTCTCAGCCTCCCAAGTACTGGAATTGTGTCTACTGGTGGTGGCTGTGAACATGGCCGTTGTTTAGGACTTTGGTCCCAACAGTTGTTTTGTGGGGAGTGCAAGGTCCCTCAGCCCCTGTTCTCTCATGCCTGCCTTCACATCCCCTTTTGGGGTTCTTCCAAGTCCTGGGCCCCACCTGGCTTGGCCTGTCAGACCCCCATCAATGAGGTCAGGTGCAGCCAGGGAGCCTCCATCTTGCACCAGCTATACCATGAGGAGAGTCCATTCCCTGCACGGCCGGGCAGGGCCAGGCAGGCGGCTTCATGACCAGTGGGAGGGGATGGTGGTAGAGACCTTGAGGCTCATTCATTCATTCATTCATTCCATTCATTCATTCACGATGGCTCCACTGAGGTGTCCGCGATTCCCCTTGACTTGTGGCCCTGTGCCTGCTATAAATGCCACGTAGTGCATACCTATAAACACTGCCTGTGAGTCAGCTTTCCATCACTATAACAAAGACCTGAGGTAATCAACTTATAAGGAAAAAAGGTAGCCTGGCTCACACCATCACCACACTGTGGCCTGGGAAAAGCTCACGGCTCCTCTGGGTCTCAGCTCCCCACCTGGGAAGGGAGTGCAGGTGTTGGTGCACACCTGTGCACGGTGCCGAGTAACACCTGGCTTCGGTGTTGGCACTCTGCAAGCTTGCAGGGAGCAGAAACAGCTGTTGGGATGTGGGAGAGTCTCCTGGTGCACAGTAGGTCTTCAACCCAATGCTGCCAACCCCACAGGGCTGGCAAGGTGAGGCAAAGACCCGAGCGCCCCAGGTGGGCTGGGCTCACCTAGTCCAAAACAGTCCCCTCAATGGCCAGGGGAGGAGGGCCCTCGGGCCTCCCTCTCACCTTCCAGCTGCTCCTGCCCCTGGGGGGCCACACTCCACACCTGACTCCACCAGGAAGAATCCCACCCCCTCCGTGGCTCAGGCCCAGCACCACCTCCTCCGAGGCTTTCCTTGATCGTGAGCCAGGCTCATCTCGAACCCCTGGCTCCCAGCACCCAGGGCTCACTGCAACCTAAACAGAATTCCTTCTGCTCCATCAACGAGGCAGGCTGAGCCCCCACCTCCAGGACCTCTGCACAGATGGTTCTCTCTGCCTGCAATGCTCTTCCCCAAGACCCAGGCATGGCGGCTCCTCCCTGTCCTCTCCCTCTCGGGGTGACAGCAGAGCTCTGTCTGCCGTGCTCAATGCTGCATTGGTGCCTGGACGGTGCCTGGGCACGGTGCACTGTGGGAGCCCCATGGGGCTACGGTGGGGAGACGTTTCCACTAACCCAAGAACGTGAAGATAAACTCGGAGGCGACGCGGTGCGTGTCTGGCACTGGCCGGAATCTGTCTCTCCCGGACGTGTGCTCGGGGCAGACGCCTAATGTGAATCGCTTCTGTCATCAGGACACGGAGGGGCTTGACACGGACCAGCTGCCGCTGCCGAGGGACAGGCTGCCAGAGCGCCGATGGCTCTCAGCAAGATTGATGGCTGTTGTCAGAAAATGATTTCCCCACGGCCGCATCGCAGGCCCCGGGAGAGCTCAAAGCCCAGGCAGTTACGCCTCCTGCAGCGGCGGCGGGCGGGAGGCCAGGAGGCCCACACCTGGCCCGGCCCACAATTACCAGCGGGGAGAGGCGCCCCAGGGGCCTGCGCCCAGGAGGCTGGAGCTGAGCGGAGGGGCACAGGAGCCCGCCCCCCGCCCCTGCCCCGGCTCCCTGTGTTCACTGTGTGCCCCACGCCTGGTGGAGGGCTGGCACGGCGCAGGCACCCAGTCAGTGTGTACTGGATGAGTGAGAAGATGCATAATTGCAGAAGGCCCCAGAGGCCTGCAGACCGCATCTGGAGGAGAGACTGGCCAAGCGGACCAGCAGGGCACGGAAGGGGCGTGCGGATCTGGGCAGCAGAGCGGGGCGTCCACCCCACCTGGGGCAGGCGGTGCCCTGGGCAGGAAGAGGACGGTGAGAGGAAGAGACGGCACACACAACACCTGTTTCTACGTAACTTTTCATAATTGGAACTCAAGGAGTGGCCCGGGGACCCGAGGGCAGGTGGGAAACCACAGCTGTCTTCAGACTCCTGCTGACACAGTCCTGCCCAAGAGGGAAGGTTCTAGAAAGTGTCAGTCCATCAGCACTCAAGGTGCTCACGGCAAGCGGGGAGTCCAGGGAGGGGCGCCCTGGTGGGCTCCCCCTGAGGTCCTTGGGAAGGTGGACGGAAGGAGAGGGCTGGTGCAGAGCGCCGAGGGCACGGAGGACGAGAGGAGTAGCCCAGGAAGGTGGGATGGGCTGGCAGAGTACTTTCCACTTGCTCCCTTATTCATTCAACAAACATACACCTGGGCACAGTCTCGGGGCCAAAATCAAGTGAGATTTCCGAATCCTCAATGTCCTCTCTGTAAGTGGCGGCAGAGGCAGGACCAGGAGCCGGGGGTTACAGGCAGGTGCGGGCAGTGCCACTGACCAAGGGGACCTACAAGACAGCCGCCAGCCTGGGATAGGGCTGGTCAGGGAGGGTCACCAGAGAGCGGCAGATGAGGCAGAGGCAGCTGGGCAGAGGAGAGGAGAAGCATCCAGACAGCAGGAACAGCACGGACCGAGATGAAGCCAGGAGGCTGTGTCGAGGGCCCGGCTGCTTATCTGGTACCAGGGGAGTCCTGGGCAGGTTCTGAGAGGGGAGTCACCAGCCCCGTCCGCAGGCTGGGAAGGACAGAGAGAACAAGGAGGAGGCAGCAAAGTGCCACGGGGACTTCCAGGGTCGGGGGGCGGCAAGGGGACACGGCCAAGCACGAGAGTGGGGGGCCTCCGCTCAGCTCAGCCCCCCAGAGCCCCCTGTGACCCTCCAAGAAGATCCACAGCCGACAATGCCGGGAGGGCCAGAGGCCACGAGCACCCCACACCTGTCCCCCTCAGTGCCTCTGCTCCCCCTCCAGGGCTGGCGGGGCCTCTTGGGGTTCCCGTAGCCACTGGGGATGATCTCACCCCAGCAATCGTCCCTGGCAGGGGCCACTGTTCCCACAAGGGCAGCGCCATCACCAGGTGCCCAGGGCCCCACGAGGGGAGGAGACGGGGCTTCCGAAGCCACTGGCTCTTCACGGCAGCAGGGCCTGGAAGAGGAGGCTTCTGCAAAGGTCCCAGCATGGCCCTCATGTCCCCGTGGCCCTGCTGGCTTGAGTCTGGCCGCCCAATCCCTACAAGTTCCGGAGCCTGCAGCGTGCTCAGTGGCCAGCCATGCAGGGTCCCCTTCTCTGCCACCCCTAGAAGTCCTTGTAGCAATGTGCTGACCCTAAGGACGCCGCCTGGTGCCAACTCCTAGCACCACCTCCAGGTGCCCGGCTCATCCCCAGATGAAAACGGTGGTGGGAACACAGCCCCTCAGCAAGGAGCCCCGGGCGCCTCTCGTAGATGCAGACATGGAGAGCCACAGCTGCCGCAGGGCCAGAACCTGGGCAGGGACCTCAGAGGGGAGCTGGCGCCCCCTGCATCTCAGCCGCCCTGGCCTCCTTCCGGAGTATCTGGGGCAGTGGCTCGTCCTTCCCCTGCTCCCCTCAGGCCCCAGGAGAACAAACGCTCACAGACCCCACAACCCCATACTATCACGGCCCTGCCTGACAAACGTCTTTCCTGGTCCTTTACCCACACAAGGAGCAACTCTTGGCTGGATACCAGAGGGACTGCTCCCAGAGGGACAGTTGTCCTGCCATGAACAGCAAGCACCACCATGACCAGTCACCTCCATGTCCCTCCCACCTTCTCTTTCTGGAGCTGGGATGTGGTTGCATAGCTCCCCTGCTCCGGTGCCACCGACGTTCCCACTGCCTCCTGGATCATGTCCAAACTCCTTGGCGTCAGCCCCCGAAGCTGGCTCCAGAGGAACTTTCTGGTCTCATCCCTACATTTTGATCCAGCCACATGTCACCCTTCCTCCAAACGCAAGGGGACCCTAACTCTGAGCCTCTGCACCCCTCCCCCATCTTTCCCTGGAACGTTCTTCCCTGGACCCCTACACTGCCAAGAAGACACCGGTGTGCCCCAGAGGCATGGCTCAAAGATCCTAGGACCATCTTCCCAGACACCAAGCTCCTGGAGCGCCCTGGCCAGGGTGCCCGCCACCCTCCCCTCCCACCGTCAGCTCTGCTGGAGAGAACAGGATACCTCGTTCAGCCAGAGTGCCTGGCTCAGTGTTCAGTTCAGCAAGAGCCTCCCGTGGAAATCACCATGCTGAAGGTGGGGATAATTCCTCCTCGCCCAGCGACCCGCTTCGAGCTAGTCTTACAGAGGGGGCGTGTGGGGCAGAGGGGGCGGTGGCGAGAGCTTCGCTCTAAACACAGATGGCAGGAAACCTGGTCCACCCCTGCCGTGTCTGGCCCCGCCCTTCCCACGGCCCCTCTCCACGCTGGGAGGGCCCCGGCTGGGAACGCAACCCCGTCCCACTGAGGCGGATGCACACTGGCTCAGAGGCCAGGCCTGCATGGACCCACAGCCGAGGGGCTGGGTGTCACCCCCGTGGGGGCACTGATCAGGCAACGGGAAGCTGCAGGACAGGCGGGGGGCGGGGGGTCTGTGGCCTTCCCTGCACCCAGGGAGGAGAGGGCAGAGGACGGGAGCCAAAGTAGGAACAGGCAATCCTTCCCTCACAGACCGGGGAGAAAGATGGCAGCCAGCTGACAGAGCCCAGTTAGGTAGCTGGCTTCAAAGGCACCCAGGAGCCAAGCAGAGCCAGATCCCAAGAGCGCCTGGACAGGGCCCATGCCAGCTCCTCGCCATGGTGCCTGCCTAGCCCCCCTAACCCCTGGCAGCCCAGTGGCCGCACTCCCAGGGCCCCATGGGGCAGGCAGGCCCAGGCAGCCTGGGCCCTTCACTGGAGCTCCTGGGACAGGACCTGACAGGACCTGTAACGGGGCACCCCAGCTGCTTACCTGCCAGAGGCCGGGGCCATGGCCACAGGCCCTGCTTGGGCACCCAGACCCCGCCCTGCTCACCAGGCCTGATTTGCATATGCTAATTAGCCACACATCCCTTGCTCCCCTTGGAGCCAGCTTGTTTGGGGAACGGCTGGATCTGGCTATACCTGTACCGTGCTGATGTCACGCCGAGCTATTTCCAGCCCGGTTGCCATGGAAACCACAAGGCCTCAGCTCCAGTTAGGAGTTCAATATATAATTTACTTACTCCCCCACTCCCCCAGACCCACCCCAAAGAGACTGGGGCGTACGGGGAACAATCGGCTAAAATATACAATAACACCCTCCACTTCCCTCGGCAGCCTGTGAGAGGAGAGGGGAGGAGGAGGAGGGAGGAGGGAGGAGCGCGCAGCGGAACGGTAAATCCATTTTGGAAGAAGGGGGGATGGCGAGCAGAGGAGAAGAGCTTTCCTCATTAAGGGGAAGAACAGAGCCTGGCACTTGGGGATGGGAACAGGGAACGGGCTCCTGCCCAGCACGGCCTGGCCAGGCCTTTATCAGGACCACGGCTCACCAGGCCGCAGGTGACCAGCCCGGCTCTGTGAACCCCCAGGGCTCGTGAGGGCACCAACCTGGCACCTCCAGATGCAGGGCACCACAGGGCCTGCGGTCCCAACATGGGTCCTCGGCCACCTCCAGGCTGGACATGTCGGGTGCCCACGAGGCTGGGCCCTACCGCTCCCAGGCTGGCAGCTCACAGCCGGCATTCACCACACCTGCCCTGCACCCTTCCCCCTGAAGGTGCTGGGGGCACGGGAGGACTCATATGGCCCCTCACGCGGTGCCTCACCCCAGGCGGGCTGCAGGAGACAGAACACGCTCCAAGAGTGACATGACATGGGGCCGTAGGGATGCCAAGGTGTATGACTTTGGAGGCAGTCAGGGGAGGCTTCCTGGAGGAGGTACTTAGCCTGAGCACAGGCTTGGAGGGTGGGAGAGGACACTGCAGCGAGGCACGGAGTGAGCGCAGGGGCCCCTCCGGCCCCACGCCACTGTGAGCTCCCCCTCCCCCGGGCCCCTCCCCCAGGCAGCCACAGGAGGCTGAGGCGGGCGGGGGACGACCCCAGGCTGTCCTCTCCCAGGCTCCACAACTTGCCACATCAGGACCCGGAAGGGCCCTGGGGACGTCATTTCCCTCTCTGACCTTCAGCTCCCTCGCCATCACGGGGACCTTACAGTAACCTTCCGCCTGCTCTCCCCCCGAGGATCAGGATCCCCCTTTCTGGCAATAACAAACAATGAAGCCGAGTGTCAGGGCTGATCCCGGCTCTTCTCTTCATACCCATGCGGGAGCTAGCTGAGAAATCCCCAAGAGCAGGGCTGTGCCCCCGAGCCCCTGGGCTCCCCCACCAGGCTGTGCCCCTGAGCCCCTGGTCTCCCCCGCCAGGCCTTTCCTTCTCCCTCCTACCCCAGGCCCTTGGCTTTCTTGGTCCCGACCCTCCCAGAAGTTCCTCCATAAGCACCCTGGATCCTGCCCTCCTGCCCTGCGCCCCTAGGTGCTCTGCTCCTGTGTACTGCCCACTGATCGCTGCCTTGGAACAGGGCAAGCAGCACGCTGAGCCCCCACCTCTCATCACAGCCCAAGACCAGCCCCCCAACCTCTCCGCCCCCCTGCTTGCCCCGCTCCAGCCCCACCAGCTGCGCCTCAACCCCAGCAGCCACACTCCAGCCCCCCCCTCCCCGGGCCTCGGCACATTGTGTGCCGCCCCTGAAACGCCTTTTCCCCAGAGAGCGGAGAGGACGTGGCTGGCGGGGCAGGACAGCCCAGCACCTGTTGAACCTGGGCGCCACCTCTGAGCCGGCACCCGGAGACCCTCATGGCCTTGCTGTGAGCTGAGTCAGCTACTGCGACTGTAACTGTGACCAGAGCGCCAGCCCTCCCTCCCCGAATGTCACCCCCATGTGTCCTTCCTCCTCTCTGCCCCCTGCCACCCCTTACCTGGTTTCATTTTGCTCTCAAAGCCGTCCCCGCCCCAGGGTGCACTTTGTACTTATTTGTCTGCCAGATTAGCGGCTCCCCGGGCACGTCCTCTCTGTGAAGACAGAGCGGGTCCGCGGTGCTCCTGCTGCCCCCAAACCGCGTACAAGCTAAGCGGTCAGCATGTGTGGCACTCGCCGGGCTGCGACCCGCTGGCCTCCTCTCCTGAGCATCCTCCGGCACTGCGGAGGGACCAGGCACCGTGAACACCTGGCAGACAGGAAACAGTAGTCCTGGGGGCTGCGAGCAGCGGCGGGGGGCTGCGGTCATGCACGCTCCCAGCTGTGTCTGTCCGCAGGCCTGGCCGCTCCCCTCCCTCACTGCCCCAGTAATGTACACACAGCTTCCCAGGAAACTGCAAAAAATGAGTTAATATAACATTATGGCTGAGAATTTAAATACACAGGAGTCAGGCAACGCAGACTTACAGTTCCCCAAGCAACTGTAAAACCCGCACAAGCAATTCAGGAGTGAGGGCTGGGAATGGATTTAAGGCCTTCCCAGTCGAGGCAGACCTGAGGCCACTGCCCCCTCGCCTCTCAGCGGCGGACGGAGGCTCAGCCTGACCGCCCTTCAGGGCCCAAGGGATGCTGACACCAGCGACAGGCTACTTGGGCCACGTGGCATCCTGGACGCAGCGGCCCCTCTGGGGACACGAGGGAGTCCACAGCAGGGACGGGAAGGCCCCTGTCCTAAGACCCTGAGAGCTGGGCCCCGGCCCCCATGGCCGGCTCACTCGTGTGGCTTTGCACTCCTGTCCACTGTCTGCACAGGCAAATCCCACAGGGCCACTTTCCAGCGCCCTCTATCCCCTCTAATGAACAATTCAAGAAAACAGGCAGGAGCCGGGCGTGGTGGCGCACGCTTGTAATCCCAGCATTTGGGAGGCTGAGACTGGAGGATCCGGGTTCGTGACCAGCCTCAGCTACTTAGTGAAACCGTCTGCAACTTAGCGAGGCCCTGTTTCAAAATAAAAAATAAAAATAGGGCTGGGGATGTGGCTCAGAGGTAGAATGCCCCTGGGTTCAATTCCCAGTACCACAAAAAAAAAGAAAAGAAAAGAAAACAGGCTCGGAGCCCTGCTGGGTTCACACCCCAATTCCACACTTAGGAGCTGTGCAACCTCGGGCCAGCTGCCGGTTCACTCTGTGCCTCAGTTTCCTCCCGTGCAGCTACTGAGAGGCCTGGGCAGCACGATGAAGGGGCACGAGAGGTGCCTGGAACGCGGCCCAGCACACAGTGCGCGCTCAGTGAACCTGAGCTGCGGCCACAGCTGCTGCTGACACTGCGCGCCTTGCCTTCCTTCCTCACCTGAAAAGAATCTGAGAAAACACAAAGCCCAGACTGGAGCAGGGGAAGCCGAAGAACGAAGGATTCAGGGTTCACTCATTCATTCACCGAGTGAAGTGTTGTTTTTTTTTTTCTTTTTTGGTACCAGGAATGAAACACAGGGCCATCCTACTTCCAAGCCACGGCCCCAGCCCTATTTATTTTTATTTTGAAACAGGGTCTTGCTAAGTTGCTGAGGCTGGCCTCGAACCTGTAATCCTCCTATTTTCACCTCCCAAGCACTGGGATTACCGGCATGTGCCACCACGCCTGGCTTAGTGAAGGTTTTGGAGGGCTTGCTGAGAGTTGCCCTTGCCCTGAGCCCGGCAGCTGTGAAGCCCGGGCAGCTGCACCAGCCGCCCAGGGGAGTGAGAGCCAGCACCTCTCCACCGTCCCTTCCAAGGCTGCAGTCTGGCTCGAGGAGGGGGATGAAGACTGACAGGATCCCGAGGTCAACGGCAGCGGTAGGGAGGGTGGGAGAGGGGCCTCTCTGGGGGAGGCAGCCCTGGCTGGGCAGGGAGGTGAGGATGGACCTCTGGCCTTCCCTGGCAGGAGGGCTGCTAGCACAGTGTTTGTTGAGTGAATGAATGAAGGAGCGTTCTGAGACTCCCACTGGCGGGGCCTCACCAGCTCCAGCCTCAGGTTTTTTTGTTTTTTTTTTTTCTTTTGCGGTACTGGGGATTGAACTTGGGCGTTCTACCTCTGAGCTACACCCTCAGCCCTATTTTTTATTCTTTACTTTGAAACAGGGTCTCACTAAGTTGCAGAGTGCCTCACTAGGTAGCTGAGGCTGGCCGCAAACCCGGATCCTCCAGTCTCAGCCTCCCGAATGCTGAGATTACAAGCCCGGCTCCAGTCTCAGGTTTGGACCGCTCACCTGGCTTCCTGTTGCTGGGCCTCTCTTTGAGATGAGCCAAGCCATGCCCTGCGGGAGGAGCCACTGCAGGTCCCCAGCCTGAAGGCTGGTCAAGGTGCAGGGCAGAGTGGCGGCCAGGGGCAGCCAGCGCCAGCACAGGGGGACCCCTCAGAGGCCACCCAGTTTAAACTGTCAGCATCACAGTGGGCATCAGACAGGGGGAGAGCCACTGTTGGGCGGTCAGGGCGGCCTCTCGGAAGAGGTGGCAGCTGTGGGCCATGGGTGGCCCAGGGGGAGGGCATCCCAGGGGTCCTCCAGGTGCAAAGCCTCAGAGGCAGGCCTGAGCGATGTGGCAGAGGAACTGGAGGGCAGCCCCAGGTGACCTGCGGGCCCAGCTCAGGTGAGCCGGGCAGAAGTGCAGGAGGAAGGGTGGATCGGCGGGCACCGAGGTTCTGAGCCCGGGGCCCAGTTCCAACCCCTGGGCTCAGCGTGGAGCCTCGGTTTCTTGCCCGGGGTACTGTGAGGATAAAACACAGCGCTGTGCACACGAGCCAGGGAGTGCGGGCTGCTGCTGCTGCTGCTCCTATCGCTGGGGGGAAGGGAGCGCCGAGCAGGGTGCCCGGTGAGGACAGCCAAGTCCCAGCAACGTGACAAGAAAACACTGGCTCCTTTCACTGGGCCTGTGAGGGTGTGGAGAAATGGGAACCAGGAGACTGGGACGTAACGGTATCAAAAAAACAACAAAACAATTTCAGGCCAGGTATGGTAGTGCACGCCTGTAATCCCAGCGCTTAGGAGACTAAAACGTGTTTGAGGACAGCCTCAGCCATGTCCTCAGCCTCAGCAACCTAATGAGACCCTGTTTCAAAGCAAAAACGAAATAAACAGCTGGAGGAGTAGAGTTCAGAGGTAGAAGGTCCCCAGCACCACAAACAAAAAACCATTTCCACCATTTGAGAAAATACCTTCCCATCTGTTCTGAATTGTGTGGCTTACTATACTGATCTTTTCCAGCCACTGTCTCATGTGGTCTCTCAGCCGTCAGGGAAGTGTCACAGATCCCATCTTACAGAAGAGGACACCAAGGCCCACAGCCACCTGAGGTCTGTGTGCCAGGGAAGACCAGAGAATCCCAGGCCTGGGTGCCCAAAGCAAGACCCTGGCAGCCCACCTCGGGCGGGGCTCCTCTCGTCCCTGGCCTGTCCCCTGAGGATGCTGGCCAGGACCTGCCCTCTCTGTCCCCATGCCTTGCAGAAGGCTGGAGTAAGGAAATGATGGATGGATGGATGGATGGGAAGATGGGAGGATGGCTTGGAGGACAGATGGATGGGAGGATGGAGGGAGGATGGGTGGGCAGGAAGCAAACCCGAGTCGCAGACCTCACACTGGCTGCCCACTGCGAGCTGCTCAGGCCTCGGCCCCTCCCCACGGGGCACACAGATGCTCAGAGGCTGTTTCGGGGCCGGGCCAAGCGCAGGGTGTCCATCCCGAAGAGTCCAGGGGAGCAGCTCTGGGAGGCAGAAACGTCCAGGAACAGCACCCTGAGGGTCTCTCTCCTATCCGCTGGCCACTCACCAACCTCCTCTCGTGGGACACAGGGTTCCTGCGCCACGCCCACCGACTGTCATGGAAACCCCACCGTTTTCTGCCCAGAAGACCCTGACCATCTCCCTGAGGTCACGGCTGTGAGACAGGACGAGGAGTGGGGGCGGGGGGACCTCATTCCACTTGGGTTCCCGCAGCACCTGGGTCTGGACACCCTGACACAAACGAGGGACACTCATGGTCCAGACGAGGACCAAAGCTGGCTGACCCAGAGGAAAGGTCCCCGAGGGTGGACAGGGAACACACCTGCCAGGGCTCCCGGGGGAAGCCGTGGCCACCCAGAAGCCTTCGAGACCAGCACACAGACTTCCCGTGTGCCCCTCCTCCACAGGCAGGGCCTTTCCCAGGGGACAGTGGCGCCTGCCAACACAGGCTAGGTTGGCGGGTCCCCCATCTCGGCTGGAAGATCACCTGACACCCCCACACACAGTGGTCTGCTCCCCACGGAGCCTCCCACAAGGACACCCGAGAGTCACCTGGCGAAGCCAACCTGTGACAGTGCTCCCTCCCACTCGGCTGCGGCCGAGGGCCACGCACAGTGTCCTGGGCACGCACACCCCACTCTGCCGCTGGTGGCTGCAGTGCTGCTGGCCCCACAGGTGTCTGGGGCAGGGGTGACAGAGAACAGCCACCATGCCACCGACCACATGCCTCTGGGGCTCTGGTCTCCTCTGCAAGCCAGATCTGTGTCTGGACAGAGCTTCTTTTTTTTTTTTTTTTTTTTTTTGCAGTACTGGGGTGGAACCTGAGGGCATTCTACCTCCGAGCTACAGCCCCAGTCCTGTTTTTTCATTCTTTATTTGGAAACAGGGTCTCACTAAGTTGCGTACGGCTTCAACAAGCAGCTGAGGCTGGCCGCGAACCCAGATCCTCCAGTCTCAGCCTCCCAAATGCTGGGATTACAAGCGTGCGCCACCATGCCTGGCTTTGGACAGAGCTTCTGAGCTGGCGAGGAACAGTCACTCCCACGGCACGGCATCAACCTGGCCGGCCTTCTGTGTAGGGGCCTCCGGCCTCGAGGGGGCCACCTGTCCCTGCCTCGCTCTGGCTCAGCTGTCTGCTCTGGGGTGGCCTCTCAGTCACTTGGCCACAGTTACCAAGAGCACTTCCCTAGTGTGTGTGTGTGTGTGTGTGTGTGTGTGTGTCACTGGGGATTGAACTCAAGGGCATTCTACCTCTGAGCTACATCCCCAGCCCTATTTTTTATTCTTTATTTTGAAACAGGGTCTCGCCAAGTTGCAGAGGGCCACTAAGCAGCTGAGGCTGGCCGCGAACCAGGATCCTCTAGTCTCAGTCTCCCACATACTGGGATCACAAGCGTGCGCCACCACGCCTGGCTATATCTTTTTTAGTGAGGAAAGCACAGCTCTCTCTCTCCAGCCTGAATCAAGTCTCTGAGGCACTGAACCAGGAAGCAGCAGGAAGGGAATGTTCATGGAATGCCTGCTTCCAGCCAGGCCCTGCAGAGGCTCCAGCCCTGGGGACAAGCTCTGGAGGTGAATGGCACCACCCAGTGGGGGGGCACAGCTGCAGCCCTGCACTCCAGGACACAGTACCTAAGAAGGCTGCTGGAGCCGGGGCGTGGTGGCGCACGCTTGTAATCCCAGTACTTGGGAGGCTGAGACTGGAGGATCCGGGTTCGCGGCCAGCCTCAGCTACTTAGTGAGGCTCTCGGCAACTTAGTGATACCGTTTCAAAATAAAGAATAAAAATAGGACTGAGGGTGTAGCTCAGAGGTAGAATGCCCCTGGTTCCATCCCCAGTACCAGGGAAAAAAAAAGAAGACTGCTGGATACAGCCCTTCCTGGCAACGTCTTATACTAGAGCAAGAAGAGGGACAGCGCCATGCACTACCAAAGACCCTGGGAGGAACTCGCCTTCCCCAGCGAGACGGAAGTCAAAGGCACAAGGCCCACGCCTCCCCACCAACCGACAGCTGGGCCCCGAGGGTGCCCAGGACCCCAGCCGAGCGGGAGTGATCACTGATTTCCTGCGGGCCGGGGCACCTCACACAGGCATCCACACTGCTACACTGAGCTGGGATAGGGAGACAATGAGCCTTTTTTGGTGGGGTGGGGGGTGGGGGTCCTGGGGATTGAACCCAGGAGCATTCTACCTCCAAGCTATCCCCCCCAGCCTGATTTTATATCTTATTCAGAAACAGGGTCTCACTAGGTTGCTGAGAGCCGAAGTTCCTGAGGCTGGCCTTGAACCTGCGATCCTCCTGTCTCAGCCTCCCAAGTACTGGGATTACAAGTGTGCGCCACCACAAGCAGGTGCTCCAATGAGCCCATTTTATAGATGGAGGAACAGAGGCTGGAGAGGACGCTCTTGTTACCCAAGGTAGCAGGCAGTGAAGAGGTGGAGAGAGACCTGGGGCCCCGAAGACACTCAGATTCACCAAACCCCAAAGCCCACGTCTGACCTGACCGCTCCGGAGATCCCGCAGCATCGGGCATCTTACTCCTCAGATCCTGTCGCTCCAAGCGCACAGGCCTCCTCCACTTCCTCAGGCACGGCATCCCCACCACAGGGCCTTTGCACAGACCCTGCCTCGGGCTGGCGCACGGCTGCCTGTTTTCACCCATTTAATTCCTATCTATCCCCCCATCATACGTCTGTGCCCCCTCCTCCAGGAAGCCTCCTTGCTCTCCCTCAGCCTCTGCAGCCTCTGTGAGCATCTGGCATGCCATTACTGTTGCTGGAGCAGGTCCTGTCTTCTCTCACCTGAACAGATGGACACCTTGCTCCACCCACACCCCAGGCCTGGCCGAGAAGGGGCCACACGCTGCTTCCTGTGCAGGAGAACCACCCTCCCTGGCCGCTCCGCTCCCGGGGCCACCGCGGCTGGACACGGCCTCCGCAGAGCCCGGCTCTGCACAACATGGCCATCAGCAGACGACCAGCCTGGCCTCCCTGGGGGCGTCCTGGCAGGACAGACACCTTCCCCACCCAGGCATCTGACAGCCCTGCGGCCCAGGCCCAGCAACGCAGGAGCAGCTCAGCCCTGACAGCCCAGCAGGGCCCATGCCCATGGGGCCCAGACCTGTCCACCGCCCACCCTGCACCCGGCCGCCCGCCTGGCCGCCCATCGCTTCGCTACAAGCTCGACTCTAGCTTCGGGTGCCCGGGACCAAGCCCCAGCTCACCCTCTCCCTGGCTGTGTGGCCCTGAGCAAGTTAACCTCTGTGCCTCAGTTTCTCATCTGTGAGATGGGGAGGGGCGTGGGTTCATTCAGCCAGGGTCCCCCCCTCAGCATCACACTCTGAAGTCACAGCTGAGGCCCCGGGGAGCCCGACACCCCGAGTCAGAGAGTGAGCTGGGCTGGAGAGGGGCCGACCTCAGCTCCCTGCCAGCCTCTGCCAAGACTGCTCCAGCTCTGGGCCTCGCGGCCTGCCATTTGGAAGGCCTGAGAGACTCATGCCACTCAGCCTGGGCCGGCTGGGGCTCACCCTGTCCATACCTGCCCCCCGCCCCCAGTCACTCTGCACCCTCATTTGGCAGTTTCTCTTCCCTCATTCCTCCAGGAGCCGAGGCAGAGACGGGGGTGAGGGTTCCCAGGAGTCTGGAGAGGGTTTGGATGTGATGAGCCGGCTCCTTGCCAAAGTCTCTGGGCGCTAGGCAGGTGGCACAGGCAGCAGGCTGCGGCTGAGCTGGCGAGGGAGCGGAGGCGGGAATCCCTCCCTGCCTGCAGCCAGGCCATAAACCCGCCCTTCACCCCCAGCCCGCAGGCTGCCGAGGGGTCTGGCACCCCGCCCGAGTCCACAGGCTGGAGAATACTCGCAGGACGGAGGAGCCCACGGAGGCCGCGGCCCTCCTGCAGCAGCAGGAAGAGGCCACGGTTACTCAGGAGCAGCGAGCCGGCTGAGCACAGAGGGGGGTGCAGCTAAGGCCGGGAGCCCCAAGTGTGGGCCAGGGTAACAGGGAGCCATGGTCGGGCGCTGGGTACAAGGTGGCTGGCGACACATGCTGGAAAGCCACCCAGGAGGCCAGGCAGGGAAGCAGAAACAGGGGAACCATTCAGGGCCAGCTGTGGGGCACGGGGGGGGGGGGGGGGGCCGTGCTCCCCGGGGTCCCTCTTGAGTCTCCTTCCTCCCCATCTGTCCCCTGCCTCGGCCAAGCCAAACCGGTTGAGACTAGCTTAGTAGGAGGTGGGGGATTTGGACTCCAGGACGACCATGTTCACACACGGGTCCTGGCCTGGAGGGACAGGAGACCCATCCCACCGTCAGGGACACCCCAGGCTGCTGTGGCCCTTATCTGAGCACCGGCAAGCAGAGCAGACAGCTCCAGCCCAGAGCCTCTCGGAAGGCCAACAGGCAGGCCTGCAGGAGCACCGCCCTGCGGTGCTGGGGGCCTCAGTTTCCCCATCTTCGGCACGGAACAATGACCTTCCTCCAGGGCTGTCAGAAAGGCCGAAGGAAAGATCATCAGCATGAATGTGTGCAGTGCAGGGTAACGACTACGTCCCCTCCCTGGGAAGCACGGATACCTCCAGTGTCTCTGGGAGTCTCACAGACTTCCACAATACCACCCTCCCTACCCCAGGACCTTTGCACGGCATTCCTGCCTGAAATACTCTTCCCCGTGTCTCTCCCTTCTGGTTGTTCTGGGATCAGATGCCACATCCTCCAGGAAGCCCTCTCTGGCCCCCAGCCAAGCTCCAGGCCTCAGGAGTCTCCCCCACCTGACTTTAAGTGTCATGAAGGCAGCGCAGGGACCAGCCTGATCATGGCTGTGTGCTCTCATTAAACATTTGTTGAGTGAATGCCTGTGATCCCAGAGCCAAGTTCAAAGCCAGCCTGGGCAACTTCTCCAAGGCCCTGTCTCAAAATAAAAACTAAATAGGGTTGGGGGCGGGTATAGCTCAGAGGTAGAGTGCCCCTGGGTTCAATCTCTAGTACCACCCCCCCCCAAAAAAAGTGTGCTGAATGAATAAATGAGTAGGTGAATGGATGAGACACGACAACTATGCAGGCCTCGGGGCCTCAGGGAGGACAGCTTGTCTTGAAGGGTGGTGGGCATCCAGGGAAGTCCATGGCCCGGCCCACAGGGTCTGGGGAACACTCCCGGGGAGGTGACGCTCAGCCTGAAATCAGACACCAGAGCTGTGAGGTTCCCAACACCTGCCCTACAGAAGGGGGAAACTGAGGCCCAGCATCCAGGGCTGCTTATCCTCCTGTCCCAGGCTTTGCCCAGACCCCCCCCCCCCGTCTTTGAACTTGCCTCCTCCCGCGGTCACCCGCTGCCGGCCGCGGGTTGCTGGGCTGAGCCGGCAGCTGGCCGCGGCGCGCTCAGAACCAGCTGTTGGGATGACAAACTGCGTTCAGGCTTCATTAGGGTAATCACGGGCTCCCCTCCCGGCAGCGCCGCCGAGCGCGACTGTCAACCTGAACTAATCAAAGCCGGCCCCGGGACGCCCGCCCGCCTGGCTGACAAGCCCGGCCACGGAGCCACTTGGCTGCGCGGTCCCCGGCCAGCCGACCCACAGACAGCGGCCTCGCGGAGACCATGGCAGGCCCCCGGGGATCCCGCTGGCACCAGAAGACCCCCAGCCCTTCCTTTATTTTTTTTTGCGGTACTGGGGATTGAACTCAGGGGCATTCTACCTCCAAGCTATACCCCCAGCCCTATTTTTTATTCTTTATTTTGAAACCGGGTCTCACTAGGTTGCGGGGTGCCTCACTAAGTAGCTGAAGCTGGCCGCAAACCCGGATCCTCCGGACTCAGCCTCCCGAATGCTGGGATTGCTGGGATTACAAGCGTGCGCCACCACGCCCGGCCCAGCCCTTCCTTTTATACAGCCAAGGAAACAGCTCACGAGGGCGGGACGGTGACTTGAGCCCGGCCACCCTGCGTGAGGACCGAGGCCACGCTGGCACCCAGGTGCGCTGGGCTCCATCACGGCCCTCCGCGTCAGGCCGCCCGCAGCCCAGCCTCCTCCCGCCTGAGAGGCCCAGGGGCCGAGCCTGCAGCTCGGGGGCTGGGTGGGCAGAGTGGCCTCAGCAAGTACCTAGGGTGCATGTGGGCTTTGAGCCCCGCACCCAGCAGGGACTTGGGGGAGCGCCTGGGAACCAAGGTGCGGAGCGTGCTTTGCGAGAACTGGACTGGCCCCTGGCTGCGTCACCGCGGCTCCAGGGGAAATGCCCTGCAGCCTGCTCAGCTGCCCTGTACCCCCACGATCACACCCAGGCCACCAGCGGTAGGTCTGGCCCCTTCACAAATCGAGGCTCAGGCGGGGCATCGGAGATGATACAGTGGAAGGAGCGTGGACTTTGGGGCCGATGGGCCTCCCTCCCTCCATCCATCCATCCACCCATTCCCTCAACAGAGAGGAGTGTGCGGCCGCTCCCCGGTACTGCTGCCGAGCACAGAGATGACTGGAAGCGGGAGAGCAAATCAACGCATGGTGCTGGGGACGCAGCCGTGAAGTCAGCAGACACCGGCCCTGCCACGAGTCTGTCTGGTGGGAGAGCAGACGCTTAACAGATAATTAATCACCAATGACATGGCGATGCCGTAAATGCACGAGCCAGCCTGCTGGCATCCACCAGGAGGGCTGCTGTCTGCTTGGGGAAGTTCCGGGCAGGCTCCCTGGAGGAGGTGACACCCCAGCAGGGGCCCTCTGGGAGTGCCTGACAGGAAGAGAGAAGCTCAGCGCAGACAGGAGGGCAGAACAGGCACAAAGGCCCCGAGGCAGGACAGGGCTGAGGACTTCTGAGCACGAAGGTCCGCCTGAGTGGCTGTGGGGTTTAGGTGCAGGGTCTTCACTGCAAGTGCAACCAGAGCCTCTGGTTGCCGTGGGGAAAGTGGGGAAGTAGGTGGCGGGGTTCACACCCCAGTTCTGCCACCTTCTGACGCCCCACACACCTGACAAGGGATGCACCTTGCGAATCCACGTCGTGAGGTGCAGAGAGGGACAGAGCTGTCCTGCACGGTGACAGGCTGGGGTCAGGTGTGCCTTCGGGCCGTAGGGCACAGCCTGGGGCTCCATCCTCAGCGCCGCCAAAGAGAGAAACAAAAAGCATCCAGTTTCCCTGCACCCCATCTCCACCTGCCTTGGAGTCAGTGGGGGAAAAACCACCGACGCTCTCACATCCAGGGCCCCAGAGCAGAGGACGGAGCGCGAGGTTCCCAGCCGTCACTCCCAGACCCCATACGGGCAGGCAGAAGCCAGGCGGCCCAGGCCTCCGAGGCCCAGCCGGGGGTGTGCTCTCCAGGAGGAGCGCAAGGGACCTCGCTGGCTCCCCAGGGACCCTCTGGGCTAAGGAGCACAGGCAGACGGCACTGGGAACTCGGGTTGAGGCTGCACCCGGCCTGGGACGGGAACTCAGGGTGTCCCGTGGGAAAGAGTTGTGAGGCCCTGGACAAGTCGCCCTGAGCTGCTGGAGGTTGGGAGAGGCTGCCCCGCCAGCCCCCCGCTGAGACTCTGGGTGGCCGACACCCCTGTGGCTTCCTTTTCTCACAAGTGTGCCCAAAACCTGGGGACAGGGCTGGGGAGCAGCGACCATCATCAGCTCCCTCTTACAGAGGCGGTAACTGAGGCTCCGGGAGGTCTGGGGTCCCAGGACTGCTCCGGTGTAGGCTCAGGAAGCCCCTGAGTGTCTAGGACGCCCCCCACCCACCCGCCCCTGCAGTCGGCTTACCAGGCGTAGCACAAGCTCCCAACGGAGAAACCAGTGTGGTCTGTGCCCGCCCTACCCAGCACACAGGGAGTTCCCTTAGTCAGTCAACAAACACCCACTGTGTGCTGCAGGCACTGTTCTGGGAGCTAGGGTTGA
The DNA here is from genome assembly GCA_004027655.1 of Graphiurus murinus. Lineage (NCBI taxonomy): Eukaryota > Metazoa > Chordata > Mammalia > Rodentia > Gliridae > Graphiurus > Graphiurus murinus. Next base: position 10,246 of record PVLC010013940.1, on the reverse strand, counting down.
GCGGTGAACAGGTCATGGGGACAAGGAACACAAATCCAACGGCTGCCCTGTCAAACACACAGTGAATGCCAAGAACCGCGAGTGGAGACAGCCACAGGCTCAGACCTGCCGTGTGCCAGGCCCATTTCCTCATCCGTCACCCCCAGCCATCTCACAGGGGAGGACGGAGGCCCAAATCAAGTGACTGGCCTGAGACAGGCCTCTCAGCTCCGAGGGGGCACGATCCGACCCCCGGCCACGGGCTCCTGTGGATCCAGCACGGGCTTTAGCCTTCCGCCCGTGTGATCTCAGGGGACCCCCATCCCGGCCTCAAGACGAACGCCGATCGAGACTCCACGCCTGCCCCATCTTCCAGGCTCCGCTCGGCACACTTCCCAAAGCTGCGCCCCTCCTGGGCCCATGAGCCAGCCTGGCTTTGGCTTCTGCAGAGGTCCCTGGAATCTGGACTCCGTGGAGACGCCAGAGACCACTCTGGCCCCCAGGGCCCCGCGCCCATCAGCTGACCCCGGCAAAGATCCTGGCTGGGTGCTGGGCCCCTCAGGACGAGGAGTGAGGGAGACGGACAAGAGAGTAAACCGCCCCACCTGGGATGCTCTCCCCCCCACACCTCCTGTGGCTGGCACCCTCTTTCCCCTCTGGTCTTGGGTAAGAGGCTCCTTGGACCACTCTGCCTCCATTAGCACCCCAACACACTCCGCTCTCCCGCGCCCCTTGGCTCTCTTGCACAGCTCTGCCCACAGAAACGCTCCTGCGTGTTCGCTAGTTTACCGTCTGTCATTCCTACTCTACTGTTAACTCCTTGGGGGCAGGGACCTGGTCCGTTCATTCACAGATGCAGCCCTCCGGCCCCCTCCCACACATCTGGCACACAGGAAAGCCGCGACATCCCCATTCAGTAAACCCACCTGCCGAATGAATGCTGCCTGGCAGAGGGCTTGCGGGAACCCAGCGGGGGCATCTGTGACCCCTGACCCTGACCAGAAGGCACCGCAGAGGCAGCAGGGCCTCCGAGAACAGTCACTGAGTGGCAGGAGCCCGGGACGTGAGGAGGGGGGCCCCGGGGTCCTAGGGGTATCCCCAGCACTCAGATCGCCGTCCCCCCAGCACCAGGAGCCCTGCCTGGCGTGCACCCGCAGGTCTGGGAGCCGGCCCGCCACAGCCTGTAGCCTGTGACCTTGGCCCCCTGCACGCCAGCCTGGCAAAGCAGCTGGTGCCGAAAGTCGGCAGCCTGGGTGAGCTTCTTGCTACAGAGGGGGCTCTGCTGCTGGCGGCAGGTCGAGCCGCTTGTGCGATCCGGCCAGGACCTGCAGGGATGTTTGTGACGCGCCGGCGGTGGCCAGGGCGGCACACGGCTCACACCCTCACTGGGCACCCAGACACCCTCCCTCCAGCCCCAGGCCTGGCCTTGGCTCCCACCTGCCGCCCAGCTCAGCTAGCCCCCAGCTCCAGATGCCCCGCGCCCTCCACCCAGGTGTCCCTCAGCGTGGGCTGCTCCAAGTACCCCCGTCCCCAACGGCACCCAGCCGCCAGGCAGCCTAGTTGGGCTCTTCCTTCCTCAACTCCCCACACCACGCAGACCTCCAAGCCGGAGCCACTGTCATCCCTCTCCGTCCCTGGCCTCTGCCCCAGAGGTGCCTCGAGGAAACCTGAAGATTCCCCACCATGGGGAGAATGAAATCCAAGACTCTCCTGGCCCTCCACACCCTCCCGTGTCCGCCATGCTTGGCCATGCCGGCCTCCTTTCTGCTCTTGGCGGAAACACTCAGGCTGCCCCGGGGCCTTTGCACCTGCCTCTGCCTCGGTGTTCTTTACCCTGGTCTTCCCACGGCTGGCGCACCTCGATCTTTGGGTCCCAGTTCAAATACTTCCCCTTGGCGAGGCCTCCCCAGACACCCTGGCCAAGGCCGCCTGCATGTCCAGGCCGGCCGGTCACCACCACGAGTCACACGACTGTCTCCCATCCTCGTGTCCTCCCTTGCGCACGTGCCGCACAGCAGGAACCACTGAGTCCCAGGACCTTGGTGCGTAGTAGGCGCTTCATAAATCTGCGTGATGACTAAGTGTGTAAACTGCCAGTCTCCAAGGTCAGACGTGGCCACCGCAGGGACACTGGCCTCGGGAGTCCCTGTGAGGCCCTGCTGCCTCCTCTGCCACACACTCCCGCTGACCGTCCCCCCGAGGGTCCCCCCACGGTCCGGTCCTTGGCACCTTTAGCGGGCTCTCTCCTCACCCCGCCTTCTCAGCCTGCAGCCGGCTTCCCTGTCCACTGCCCTTCCTGTCCCACTTACAAGCCCCGGCGCCCCGGCCAGCGCTCGGTCTCTGCCACATCCTGCACCTCCCAGCCTTCGATCCCTTCTGCTCCCTCCACCTCAGTGTTCTTCCCTGCCAGACAAACTCCTATTCATCCTTCAAGACCCAACTCACAACGCCACCTCTTTTGTAAAATTGTACCTGATGCCTCTCCTACAGCAAGCAGGACTCTACTGGCTGCAGGAGAGAAAAACGCAATTCATAGACAGCTCGAGCAAGAAAGGGGCCACGTCAGCTTGTGTAACTGAAAATTCCAGGGCTGGTTTCAGGCATAGCTGGATCTAGAAGTCCACATAAAGTCATCAATCCTCTGTCTCAGCTCCCCCTCCCTCCTTATGTTGACCTCATCCAAAATCCCCCACCCTCAATGTGGCGGGGGGGGGGGGCAGTGGCCAGCAGCCCTACATTCACATCCTCCAGGTTCAACCACAGTGGAGTCAGAGTCAGAATGGGGGGCGGGGGCAGGTCTCAGTCCACTATCCTCAGCTTAAGTGAAAGTTCCAGGGGAGCCTCTGATTGGCTGAGAAGAAACAGATGCCCATTTCTCAACCAATCACTGTGCCCCGGGGGCGGGGCGTTAGGCTCACCCCGGGAGGTGGGGGGGAGCAGGTCCCACTCCCTTGGACCTCCTCTCTGGGTCTCTCTGCGCCCCCCTCCCCTCACCGAGCGCCCTGGATGTTCTCGGTTAAGCAGCACAAGCAGTTCCATCTCGCTCAAGCTGCGTCCCCTGTGCCCAGCCGGTGACAGCCCCAGAGGCAGGCCTGAGAAACTTCGCCTGATTGAATGGAGGCTGGCTGTGCAGAGACCACACGTGCGGGGTGTGTAATAATGGGTTAACCATCACCCCTGGCAGGCAGCAGATCTGCATTTTCACGGAGGCCTCAGGGGGACACAAGGCTTACACGGCAACGCGGGGAGCCGGGCGGGAGGGGGGCTGGGCACGGCCCCGTCCCGCAGCCCAGCCTGCAGGGGCCACCCGGCCAATCCCAAAGAGCCTGCTGAGGGGCTGGGAGAGGAAGGGCTGGGAAAATAATTACCGAGGAGGAGGCCCGGGAGGGAGGCGGGGAGGCTGTCGAGAGGCTTTAATGAAACTGCTAATGCGTTAGTGATTCCTGCCTGCTCGGGAAAGGCGGAGGCAGACAGCCATGTTGCCAGCTCCCGCGACTGAGGCTGCCAGGCGGGACGGGCTGGGCACGCACGAGGCGGCAACAATAGGCACCTCTTCATCATCTGCCTTTCCACACGTGACTGTCAAAGGGCAATCCTAATCTATTAATGTCCGGATGACAGTCTATTTCAACACGTCTCCTATTAAACCGGGCTGGAGTCCATTCGGATGCATTATGCACAGAATGGCTAAAATTTGGATTAAATTCAGCAGGACAGGGAACCTAAGGACCAGGGGGAGCAGGGGGCCTGGTCCCATTTTCCAGGCAGGAAGCTGGCTCCAAGAGGTCCTCTGCACGCAGGTGGGCCGGGGCGACCCAGGAAGCATGGGGCTCTTTGAGCCCTCCGGGGAGCAACCCCTCTCCTCCCCACCCCCACACATTTTCGTTCCTAGAAGAGCACTGTGGGGAAGGCGGGTGGCATGGCCTCCTTTAACAGAGGCCCCCAAAGAGCCTGGACCAAAGTCACCCAGCAGGGCCAGGGAAGAGGGCCCAGGGCTCGGACTCCTGGTCCAGTGCTTACCCTCTGCACTGTGGTTTGCAGTTTACATCTCCTGGCAGCTCCGGGTGAGAAAACAGAGGCACCAAGGGATTAAGTGAGGTGCCCAAAGCCACGCCGCTGGGCAGCTGCAGGGCTCAGGGTGGGCATTTCGGGTCCCCGACACACGCACTTCCGTGCAAACATCCCACAAGGCACAGTTGGACACTTAGTACTCCCTGGCTGGTTGATGGAGATTTGGGGGCACAGGGAGGCCCAGCCCCCTCTGCACCCCAAGCAGCAAACTGCAGGAGGGACAAGTCAGGAGTTAGAGCATCTGCCTGAGGCCAGAAATGACCATAAAAGCAGCAGTGCTGAGGGGGGCACTCAGCACCCCGAGACCCCTGCTGAGGGAGGAGAAAGCAAGGACAGTGCAGCTTGGGGCAGCACAGCCACGCGCCTCGGACAGTGACCCTCGTGGGTGCATGGCACAGCCTGAGTGACAAGCAGCCACCCCAAGGTGGTCCTGCCGCTCCCCACCCACGTCCTCCAGCCAGCACTCATGGGGCACTGAGCCGGACCTGTCCCCTCCCTCCATCCCAAGAGCTTCAGAGCCGGGGGGGGGGGGGCGGGGGGGCTCAGTCTCTTTGCACTTGTTGCCCAAGCCCCCTTGCTCCCCCTACATCAACAGCCCAGTCGGGGACCCCAGTGTGCCAGCAGCACCAGCTGGTCCCCCCTGGTCAGGGTCCGGTGCAAACAAGGTCTATGGGAAACGCTGCAGTTTCTCCCGCACTGGACCCCTGGGGCTTTCGGGTCACCCCAGGCCCCGGGAGGCTGTTTTCAGATCGCCCCATCTGCTCCTGGGTCTGCTGCTCCAGAGGGGTGCCGGAGGGTGAGGCCACCTCTGAACCACCCTGGTGGGCACAGACCCCAGCACAGGGGGTCATTCTGGGCTGAATGAATGAGTGAATGCATGACGGAAGAAATGCGTGCCACCCGCCTGCGGCTACAGCCGCACACAGCAGAGGTTCCCTGTCCACTGAAAGGGTCTGGGACCACATCAGACCCACCCTGGCCCTTAGCGACTGCCAGACAAGGAAACTGAGGCTTGGAGGGCCCGGGGCCTCACAGGAGGTGGCGGTACCAGGATTCAAACCCGGGCAGCCTGGGTCTCAGCCTCCGGCTCTGCCCTGTCCTCATTTCCAAAGACAAGTCCATGAGTGCTCACTCCCGGGACCCCCTTCCCTCTCCAGCCTGCCCCCACCCTACCCTGGGGGGGGGGTGCAGCCAGGCCTGCGCCTTGGACCAGGACCTTTGGGTGCAGAGCAGTCGAGGGCCCAGCCCAAGGTCACAGTCATCCTTTCACACAAGGTCTCAAATCAGATGGCTGCCTCCAATCCCTCATCATCTCTTCCACACGCCAAAGCCGCCTCCTTCTCCATCATCAACGTGATAAAGAAGGGAAGGGGGAGGGGAGAGGAGCGGGAAGGAGCGAGGGGAGGAGGGGAGCCCCCCACAGCCCGCAGCGGGCTCCTTTCTGGTCAGGGGGAAAGTCTCTAATGAAGGCCCCACGATGCCGCGGAGCTGCGGTGTCAGCCCGGGAGCCCTGCGGAGCTGCGGGCCGCGCATCTCTGCCCCCAATTAGCACACAGGTCCTCCATCAAAGCGCACGCCTGCTGCCAGGAGCAGAGGCCACAGGGACAGCCCCTCCAGCAGCGGGGGGAGGCCGCGGCTCTCCAGCAGGCCCTGGCCTCTGCCCCTGGCCTCGGGGAGGGGGTGCAGACCCCCCATCTCCCCTCACTCACTCACACCCTCTCCAATCAGCCAGCTCTGGGCAGACGCCGTCACCCCGGGGGACGCACTAATGAAGATGGCCGACATTAATCTCTTCCCTCTCCCCGACAGGTCAATTTATAGTTCCATGGGGAGCCCTGGCACTCGGCCAGAGGGCCTGACATAACTCTCCCTGTTCCCCGGGAGGACATCAGGGGTGGGCTTGATGGGCAGAGGGGGCTTGGGGCCCCTGGGGACAGGTCTTCTGCCTGACAACCCACCATTACTGCCTCAGAGAATCCAGGTGGGAAGGGGCTCGGGTCCCCACACTAGAAGGCCAAGGGTCAAGGCCTGCAGGTGCCCAGAAGCAAGAGCAGTCAGTTCCTGGCTCCTCACCCAGCGCTGCTCACCCCACAGAGGCAGGAGGCTCCTCACTGGACCCCAGGGAGATTTTGAGAGCCCCACTAACGAGACAGGTCCATCTGCTTGGGCCGGACTCCCCCGTATTCATCCCTCAAAGAGCACAGAGCAGGCCACCCTGCTAGACCCTGGGGACATGCCAACTGGGCCCTCAACTCTCAGTCTGGTGGGGGAGGCGGACCTGGAAGCATCCCACCATGCTGAGAGCCCTGATGGAAGGAGTACTCCCTCCACCCGCCTGAGAGGGAGGAGGGCGCACAGCTGGGCCCTGGGGGTGCACAGGTGGGGGGCAGGGGAGGCACTGCTGGGGGCTGCATGGCCTGGGCACATCTGGCTTACAGGGCATGAGTCTGGAGGCGAAGCCTGGTCTCCAGGGACAGCTGGGGAGTTTGGCCTAGTTTGTGGACAGCTGAGTTCACCGGCTCAGAGCCGCATTTAGAAAGACAGCTTCAGCAATGGTGTCCCAGACCGATGGTCAGAGCGGGGGAGGAGTGGCAGGTATGTCCAGGCCAGCGAGGAGGTGTGGACTAGACAGAGAGGCAGGCAGCTGGTGTCCGACGGGAGGCTGCTAGCCAAGAGTCTCCAGTTTGGGGGTACTGGGTGGGTGTGATGTCATGGGCTGGGGTGGATAGGAAATGGGGCCTGGGAAACGCCCCAAAAGCCAGGCCTGGGACTGGGAGAGGTCAGGACCCAAATGCAGGCCCCGGGTTGGAGATTCTGAGCAGCAACTGGACTCTGCTCCTGGTGCAGCTCCAGGGTGAGGCTGGAGGGAGGATTCCTCAGGGACCAAGCAGGGGCCTGGCAGGGCAGAACGTGGGCCCAGGTGTGCCCCAGTGCTGGACAGAGTCCTCCTACTCAAAGCCATGACCAGGGCTGCCCCTACCTCCCAGTCCCAGAGCCAGCACTGGTCCTGCACTGACAGGGCACTCCATGAATCCTACTGATGGCTGTCCTGCCCCAGGCCCTGGACCCTCCCCACCTTCTCCCAAGGGAGGGGGTGGCAGGTCCCAGTCAATCTCTGGGTAACCCTGGGAGTGTCCTCTTTGCCCTGGCTGAAGACCCAGGCCCAAGAGGGCTAGGGAACTGGCCTAAAGCCTCTGGGCTTACACGTGAGGTCGACTGACCCCAAAACACTCTTAGGAAAGGAAGAGAAAGAACACGGCCTAAATAAAGCACCCAAACGCTTACAGTGGCTGCATTATGGTGTTGGGACAATAGATGGTTTTTTTTTTTTTCTTTTCTACAATGAAATATTCATCCGCTCACTCAGTTGCAGTGAGTGCTGGAGGGGGGGAGCTTCAGCTGGGGCATCAAGCAGTCCCGGGTCAAACCCTAGCTCGGCCACTTTTTAGCCGGGGGCCCGGAGCTCTTAGCCCTCTTGGCCTCCGTTTTCTCATCTGTACAATGGGGACAAACACCCCTCCCCCCCACTCCAGACGGGCGGGTCACGGCCGGCGCACAGTAGGCACGCAGCGAGTTACCAGCTTCGGCACGTCAGCCCCGCGTCCTCGCCACCTGTCCGGCCTGCCTCCGGAGGGAACTTGAGACGCCCCCACGTGCCAGGCGCGGGCGCTGGGCGGGCCCCGGGCCCCGGGCCGGACGCCACCCCCTCCCCGCCCCCCGCCGCGCCCCGCGCTGTCCCCTTACCCTGGCGGCCGGAGGGCCGGCATCGGTCCCGCAGGAGAGCCCGGGCAGCGGGGCCGGGCTCCGGAGCGCGGGGCGCGGGCGCGGGCAGGGCGCGCGGGGGCGCGGGCCGCGCGCTCCGGGCCGTGCGCCCCGCGGCCGCCGCGTCCTCGCCTCCAGCGCGGGCCCCGCGCGCCCCGGCCGGCCCGGGGGCAGGCCCTGCGCAGCGCCGCGCCGGGTGGGGGGCGGGCCTCGCGGGCCCTGGAGAGGCGCCCGGGCGGCGCGGGCTCCCGGCGGGCGCGGGCGGCGCCGCTGCGGTGGCCCCGCTGCTGAGTGGTGGGACGCGATTTACTGGCTGCAATTCCCGGCGCCCCTCGATGGCACTTAAGAGAGACCGGGAGGGAGCCGGGGAGAGCGGGCGGAGGGCGGGCGGGCGGGCGGGCGGGCGGAGGAGGGGCGGCGGGAGCCGTGCGCGCCGGCGGGGGAGGGGCGCGGGCGGGGGCGGGCGGGCGGGAGGTGGGGAGAGGCCCGGATGGAGGCGGCGGGCGGCCGCGGCGCGCCGGGCTGGGGTGGGGGGGCCCTGCCTCCAGCCCCCGCCCACCCGCGCCCAGCCCCCACCCACGCGCCCGCGCCGCGGGGGGCTTAGGCTGGCCCCCCCTCCGGCGGCGCACCCCGCCCCGCGCCCTGGGGAGACCCAGGGCCCCCCACTGCCCGGCTCCCCCTGCGCAGACCTCCGGGTAACCGGCCCGCTCCACCCCCGCGCCCCCCATCACCACCGCACCCGAGATCAGCAACTCTTGGCCCGCTCAATCCGGCCTGCAGCCATGCTTGGTTTGACACCATAGTATTTTTTGTTTTTAATTAGAATTAATTCCCACCATTTCAAAATCGGGAATTTTCACATAAAAATCCACAGATCCGCTCAGTTTGGAAAAGAGGAGGCTCGGGCAGAAGCCTCCCCCTCCCGCAGTGCCGCTTGGCAGCGGTCTTGACAGACGCTGGCCTGCAGCTGGCCTCGGTCCCCACCAGGCCCACCTGCCCGGGCCCCTGAGGCACGTGTGTTTCCACGCCAGCGCCCGCCGGTCAGGCTCCAGCGCCTTCGCAGGCCGCTCGGTGGGATGCCCACCTTCCACCCGCTTAAGGCCCTCTTCAGGGAAGCCTCCGGGCGCTGCCCTGGCCCCTCCCTGCGCCCACAGCCCCCCAGGAGGTGGTGGCGCCTGCCCTGCCTGCCTGCTCGCTGGCTGGCACCGCGGCGGCCTCTGCGGCTGCGCTGCCACCACAGGGCCGCTGCTCTCTGGCTGGATTCTCCATCCTGGCTCTGGGCCTGGCCCACAGTAGGCGCTCAGTAAGTGTTGGCTGAGTCGCAACCGAAGAAGAACGGCCGGGATTGGGATTCCACCAGGCGGCCTGGGCCGTGGCGGGCACGAGGCACCAGTCCCTGCAGCTGATGTTCGGTTTAAAAGCCCCAAATGTTCGTTCTGGGCGGCTCTCGCCAAGCAAGAAAGCTAATGATCTCCACGCTTCGTTTTTCTCCACCTTAATCCCACTGCCAAGGCTTCTGGGCCTCGGTTGCTGCCGTCCTCAGACTGGCATCGAATCCCTCCAGAAGGTGCAGCCCACCTGGGGAGTGGCCAGGAGGGCCAAGAAGGCCCTGCTGTGCTTCCCTGGCCTTTGGAGTCAGTGTCCAGGCCTCGGGGCCACGGGTCAGAGGACAGAAGCCCAGACAGCTCGGCCAGTGCAGCTCTGATCAGTCCCTCGACAGGTGTCTTGGGCACCCCACACATCCTGCTTCCCGTGCAGAGGATAAGGGGGAGGTGCGCTTGGAGGGGGCCAGGCAAGAGCTGCCCCTCTCCAGCCAACACAAACATTACAGCTTTTGCTTTTACTAAACATCTGTCACGACCCCAGCCAACGCCAGGATCCCACTTTACAGAGAAGAAACAGGGTCAGAGAGGGTGAGCTCAAAGTCCCAAAGCTGGTAGGGCACTAAGCCAGAAGCCTGGGTGCCCCCATCCCTTTGTCCTTGTCCAGAAGAGAAGTGAGATTCCCCTGGGGGCTGGCCTGTCATGGAGGACAGGTGGGTGCCGGAATCCCAGAGCTGGCTCTGGACAGGTCTCCCTCCTGGAGCCTTGCACCACCTGGAAAATGCCAGGATCCTGTCCGCAACCCCTTCACCACAGTGGGCCTGCCAGGAGCCCTCCGCAGTGAGGTGGCCAGGAAGCAGGCCTGTCTCAGGGTGTTAACACCTGCTGGGGCTCCGCGTGCTCAACAGTGCTGTGTAAGCCGGGCGTGGTGGCGCACGCTTGTAATCCCAGCATTCGGGAGGCTGAGACCGGAGGATCCGGGTTCGCGGCCAGCCTCAGCTACCTAAGTGAGGCACTCCGCAACTTAGTGAGACCCGGTTTCAAAATAAGGAATAAAAAATAGGGCTGGGGGTATAGCTCGGAGGTAGAATGCCCCGGAGTTCAACCCCCAG